>VZQC01007541.1:893038-905115 GCA_009823505.1 Rhizomys pruinosus | reverse complement strand
ATAAGCCAGGCATGGTGGCACATGCCTTTAATCCTAGCACTTGGGAGGCAGAGGCAGGTGGATCTCTGTGAGTTCAAGGCCAGCCTGGTCTACATAGTGAATTCCAAGACAGCTGGAGCTACAGGGAGTCCTTGTCTCAAAAAGACAAAAAAAAAAATTAAATAAATAAATAAATAAATAAATAAATAAATAAATAAAGTGATTAGCAATGAGTTGACAAAGAAAAAGGTAGAGGAAGGAAGTTTAGATAAAATAGCAAACCACTGGGTCAAAGATGGTGAGGTAAGACAGCATTTTACAAAAGTTAATTTAAAAGGGAGAAATAAGCTGAGTGTGGTGGCACATGCCTTTAATCCCAGCACTCTGGAGGCAGAGGCAGGTGAGGCTGTGTGAGTTTAAGGCCAGCCTGGTCTACACAGCGTGTTCTAAGACGCCGGAGGCTACAGAGAGACCCTGTCTCAAAAAGACCAAAAAAAAAAAAAAGGGAGAAACAAGGGGGCTGGAGATGGCTTAGGGTTAAGAGCACTGACCTCTTGCACAGGACCCAGGTTTGATTCCCAGCACTCCCAGCACCCACATGGTGGCTAACACTGTCTGTAAGTCAAGTTTCAGGGGGATCCAGCACCTTCTGACCACCACAGGCACTGCATGACACAGATGCATTTACATACATACAGAAAATACACTATACACATTAAGAAATAAATAAATGAAAACCAAACAAATATGGAAGCAGTGAGGCCTAAAGAAACCAACCAGGTTCTAGCAAGGAGTGCCCACTGCAGGCAGAGGTCTCAACTGCAGAGATCTCAACCAGCACAACTCATTTGATCAGAACCTTGTCTTGCACAAGATAAGGATTATATATGATAATGATGATGCTCTTCTCTAAAGTCTCCACTTCTTTTCATTTGAAGTTGTCTATATTTTTCTTCTTTTTTGTTTTGTTTTTGTTTTTTGTTTGTTTTGAGTTTGAAGCAGGGTCTCCCTGTAGCCCCAGCAGGTCTGGAACTCACTATGTAGGCCAGGCTGGCCTCTCAGAGATCTGCCTTCCTCAGCCTCCCAAGTGCTGGGTTTAAAGGCATGTACCACCGTGCCCAGCAGTTTGTCTATATTTTCTTTTTTCTGGAGACCAGGCTGGCCTTGAACTTAACAGAGATCCACCTGCCTCTGCCTCCCTTGCCACCACACCAGGCTTCAGTTTGTCCATATTTTCTTTTTCTTTCTTTCTTTCTTTCTTTCTTTCTTTCTTTCTTTCTTTCTTTCTTTCTTTCTTTCTTTCTTTCTTTTTCTTTCTTTCTTTCTTTTTTTCTTTCTTTCTTTTTTTGGTCTTTTTGAGACGGGGTCTCAGAGTTTGTCCATATTTTCAACACCACACTGTGTCAGCCATTAGCCACTGCAAATTGGCTGGTGTCTTCCATCTTTCTACACTGCCATTACAGTGCACATGAGTATCAAAGCCGAAGAGGCGAACCACAGGTCCTTGCTAGGCAGTGCTCCAAAGTCATTGTCCAGTTCCTATCTGTGATGATGATTTGCCTGGTTATGTTGGCACATTTGAAATGATCCAGATCACCGAGCTGGGAACATTGTTGGCAGCTTCTCACGAGTAGGTTAAACAAGCGTACCATGCTAAGGCATCTCAAGATTGTCCATAGCTGTGCCAAATTAGGAGCCCCAGCTGAGCCCAGTAGTTAAAACTTAAATATGAGAATAAAATTTTTTTTTCTTTTTCTTTTTTTAAACTTCTTTTTTTTTATTTTATTTATTTTTATGTGTATGAATGTACGTCTGCATGTAGGTTTGTGCACCTGTGTCGTGCAATGCTGCGGAGATCAGAAGAGGGTGACGGACTTCCCTGGAACTGGAGTTAAAGACGGTTCTCAGCCGCCATGTGGGTGCTGGGGATTGAACCCAGGTTCTCTGCAAGAGCAGTTGGCACTCTTAACCGCTAGCCCATCTCTCCAGCCCAGTTTTTTTTTTTTTTTTCTTTAAACTCTAATTCAACTGAACTGGGGCAGGACTTTGAGAACAGGTCAGTGTGTACCTTGGTCATTTAGAAACTAACTCATTCTGCATGGCTGCTGTACTTTATGCTTGACTTGCTTTTAGAGAATAGGACTTGTTAGAGGGACTTCCCATCCCTGAGCTCGGGAACTTAAGTTTTCCTTCCCTGGATATGGTTTTTCCTGTATAAACGCCTCCCAACTGTAGCTCTTCGCTACACACCCTCAACTGAATGTCGGTGTGAAGTCATCAGCTGAGTAAAGACTGTCTTTTGGCTTCCTTTTGTGTCTGAGTGGTCATCTCTGGTGAAATTACCCCATTACAGTACAGTGATCAGCTCAGATCTGATGGAGTTTTCCCTGTCTCATCAGTTTGGTTTCATTGTACTGTGTTTTCTGCTGGGACTATGGACCATGAAGCAAGATGAAAACACACAGGAGGGAAAATCTGTGCTTCTTTTCTAGGGATATAAACAAACATGTAAATTAAATGCTTTAGTGTTGGGGCTGGAGAGATGGGCTAGTGGTTAAGAGCACCGACCACTCTTACAGAGGACCTGGGTTCGATTCCCAGCACCCACATGGCGGCTGAGAACCGTCTGAAACTCCAATTCCAGGAGAACTCCAATTCCAGGAGAACTCCAGTTCCAGGGGAATCCGACACTCTCTTCTGACCTCCGTGGCATTGCACAATATGGGTGCACAGACTTGCATGCAGACAGTACATTCATACACATACAGAAATAAATAAAAATTTAAAAAAATGCTTTAGTGTCATAGGGTAAGAACTACCTCATAAAGTTAAGCACATGCATAACCAGTGATTTGCCTTCAACTTATATAACTCTAGAAATACATGTACCCTCAAGATATATGGAAAGAACATTCACAACAGCATTCTTATCCGCCAAAGAGATGAGCAAATATTCATTGATAAGAGAATGAATATTAGCCGGGGTTTGGTGGCACATGCCTTTAATCCCAGCACTCATGCAAAGAAATCAACCCTGTGAGCCGGGCGTGGTGGCGCATGCCTTTTTATTTATTTATTTATTTTTGTTGGAAGTAGTTCACCTTATTTGGGGTCTTATGTTACACATGCAGAACTATTAGACTTATGTATAGTCCTTCACATGGAAAGTTTTGATATTAAAGCAGAACTTCCTAGAAAATATAAGCTTTTTTTGACAGATGAAATATGGGTCTAAGATTTACCTTATAAGGCAATCCTAGATATCAAGACTTCAAATCATCCATCTCCACACAAGAGGAACAACAAAGAAATCTTTTTTTTTTTTTGTTTTTTTTTTTGGTCTTTTCGAGACAGGGTCTCCCTGTAGCTCTGGCTGTCCTGGAACTCACTCTGTAGACCAGGCTGGCCTTGAACTCGGTGGAGCATGCCTTTAATCCTAGCACTTGGGAGGCAGAGGCAGGCGCATCTTTGTGAGTTCAAGGCCAGCCTGGTCTACAGAGTGAGTTCCAGGACAGCTGGGGCTACGGGGAGACCCTGTCTCAAAAAGACCAAAAAAAAAAAAAAAAAGAAATCTACCCTGTGAATACCTTGATCTCAAGTGTCTAGGCTGAGGATTATGAAAAAATATATTTCTGTTGTTTAAGCAAAATAAAAAAAGAAGAATCCTGAGGTGAAATGAAAGCTGTCTCTGTCATTTGCTATGTTGTACCATAGTAATTGGGATAGTTATTGGGAAGAGAGTTCACTGGAAGTGACTGGAAATCACTTCAGTGTGATTTAAAATCAATCATCAGTATGCTTTCATAGCTAAGAGTGAATGATGCTTTCCTTTGCCCACCAATCATACTACTAAGAACTTACTGAAGGAATTGGACTTAAAATTTATAAACATAAAATATTCAGATATAAGCCTGGCGTGGTGGTGAATGACTTTAATTTCAGCACTCAATAGGCAGAAGCAGGTAGATCTCTATGAGATTGAAGACAGCCTGGTCTCCATAGTGAGTTCTTGGCCAGACTGTGTCTCAAAAAAAAAGAAAAATTCAGGGGCTGGAGAGATGGCCTAGCGGTTAAGAGCACCAACTGCTCTTGTAGAGGACCTGGGTTCGATCCCCAGCACCCACATGGCGGCTGAGAACCATCTGTAACTCCAATTCCAGGAGAACTCCAGTTCCAGGGGAATCCGACACCCTCTTCTGACCTCCATGGCATTGCATGACACGGGTACACAAACCTACATGCAGACAGTACATTCAGACACATAAAAAAAAAATTCAGATAGGATATTCAAGAAAGTTGGGATTAAGCTGGGTGTGGTTGTGCATGCCTTTAATCCCAGCACTTGGAAGGCAGAGGCAAGGTGAGGCAAATATCTGACAAACTAAGGTCAATCTGGTCTACATAGTGAGTTCTGGGCCAGCTAGGGGCTAGAGAGAAACTGTGTCAAAAAAAGAGGACATAGCTGGAGAAACGGCTCAGCAGTTAAGACCATTGGCTGCTCTTGCAGAGGACCTAGGTTCGATTCCCAACACTCACATGGTAGCAAACAACTGTAACTCTAGTTCCAGGGAAATCCAGCACCCTCTTCTGACTTCCAAGGGCATTGACTTACTTACATGCAGGCAATGCACACTCAATTTTTTTTTTTTTTTGGTCTTTTTGAGACAGGGTCTCCCTGTAGCCCCAGCTGTCCTGGAACTCACTCTGTAGACCAGGCTGGTGTTGAACTCACAAAGATCCGCCTGCCTTTGCCTCCCGAGTGCTAGGATTAAAGGCGTGCACCACCACGCTCGGCAATACACACTCAATTTTTAAAACAACTTTTAAAATATTTTCTTAAACTTTTTTTTTTATGTGTATGAATGTACTGTCTGCCTGTAGGTTGGTGCACCCGTGTCCTGCAATGCAGCAGAGGTCAGAAGAGAGCGTTGGATTCCCCTGGAACTGGAGTCAAAGACAGTTCTTAGCCACCATGTAGGTGCTGGGAATCAAACCCGGGTCCTCTGCTAGAGCAGTCGGCACTCTTAATCACTGAGCCATCTCTCCAGCCCCTAAAATATTTTTATTTTATGTGTTTTTGTATTGCCTGCTTGTATGTAAGCGCCCCCTTGTCGTCCTTTGCCCACAGAAGTCAGTAGATGGTGGGGAATCCCCTGGAACTAGAGTTAGAGGTGGTTGTTAGCCACCATGTGGGTGCTGGGACTCGAACCCTGGTCCTCTGCAAGAACAGTAAGTGCTCTTAACTGCTGAGCCACCTCTCCTGCCCTTATTATTTTTTTTTTAAAGGGGGGAAAAACATCAGGATCTTTGGGAAGGCCAAAAAAGGAAAAACTGCGTAGAACTGATGACCTTTTATATAGCTCAAAAAGAAACAGGAAGCTGAGTATGGCAGCTCACTCAGCCTTTAATCCTGGCACTTGGGAGGCAGAATCAGGTGGATCTCTTTGAGGCCAGCCAGGGCTACTTGGTTAGACATCATCATTGTCGTCGTTGTTGTCATCATCAACTCTATTCTAGAGAATCATGATGAAAGAATTAGAGTTTACATTTCCAACTGCATGGCATCAGTGGTCACAGGCCTCAGGCCTATTCACTCCAGGTCTTTGACAGCCTACAGCTCTAACCTGTTGTAGTGGGGTTTTACTTCATTATGGAGATTTCTTCATGTAATGAGAAGGAACTATACTGGTTTTGTGTATTAAGAACTCATGGGCAGGTATAGTCCCACAGGCCTTTAATCCCACCCTGTTTCATTTATTTATTTATTTATTTATTTATTTATTTATTTATTTTTCATTTTTATTATTGTTGTATTTTTGAGACAGGGTCTACCTGTAGCCCCAATTGGCCTGGAACTCACTCTGCAGACCAGGCTGGGCCTGAACTCACAGAGATCTACTTGCCTCTGCTAGGATTAAAGGCGTGCAACACCATGCTTGGCTTAAAGATGGTTCTTTTTTTTTTTTTTTTTTTTTGGTCTTTTGAGACAGGGTCTCCCTTAGCCCCAGTTGTCCTGGATACTCACTCTGTAGACCAGTGCTGGCCTTGAACTCACAAAGATCCACCTAGCCTCACTCCCTAAGTGCTAGGATTAAAGGCGTGAGCGCCACCACGGCCCGGCTCTTTTTTTTTTTTATTTTATTTATTTATGTATGTGTATGAATGTACTGTCTGCATGCAAAGTCTGTGCACCCGTGTCGTGCAAGTCGCGTGGGGTCAAAGAGGTGTCTGATCCCTGGAAACTGGAGTTCTCCTGGAAATTGGAGTTTCAGACGGTTTCTGCCGCCATGTGGTGCTGGGATCGAACCCGGGTCTCTGAAGAGCGTCGGCGCTCTTAACCGCTAGGCTACTCTCTCAGCCCCTTAGAAATGGTTTAGTGCTGAGAGATGAGCCTAGCGTTAAGCGCGCCGATGCCGTTTCGCAGAGACCACGGGTTCGATCACAGCACCACATGGCGGCCAAGAAACCGTCTGAAACTCCAAACAATTCAGGAGAAACTCCAGTTCCACGGAATCCGACACCTCTTCTGACCTCCGCGCATGTCACGACACGGGTGCACGACCTGCATGCAGACAGTACATTCCATACAAATAACCATAAAAAAAAAAAAAAAAAATAAAAAAAAAAGGTTCTTCAACCCGGAGCCATTCTCTTCCAGCCCTGTTTCAAAAAGGATCAGTCAGGCCAGCATTGGCATACCATGCTTTAATTCCTAGCACTTACGGGAGGCAGACCAGTGTGGATCTTGTTGGAGTTCAAGGGCCAGCGTGGTCTACAAAGAGTGATCCCAGGTCTCCCTGTTCAGAAAAAAAAAAAAAAAAAAAAAAAGACTGTTCTAGATTCTCTTCAATTGCTGCAGCAAAACACTCTCACCAAAACCAACTTGGGGAGGAAAAGGTTTATTTGGCTCACGTCTCGTGGGTCACAGTTCATCACTGAGGGAGCCCACCATAGGAACTCCAGGCAGGAACCTGGAGGCAGGAGCTGAAGCACAGGCCATGGAAGAATGCCGCCTATCAGCTCAATCCCCTGGCCCATGCCCAGCCTGCTTTCTTATACTGTACACAGCAGCCTGCCTAGGGGTGGCACCACCCATAGTGGGCTGGGCCCTCTCACATTTCTCTTTTTTTTATTTTTATTTTTCACATTTCTCAATAATCAAGACAATATTCCACAGATGTGGCCACAAGCCAGTTCAATGGAGCCATTCCCCAATTGCGGCTCCCTCTAAAAAGCTATCCGTCAGAAAGACCAAAATAAATAAATAAATAAAAAGAACTCCTCATAACCTTGCAGGAGATGCAGCACCAGGTGCTGTCTATCCCCCATTCCCACTGTCCCGCTGTCTAGTGTCTTTCTCATTCATCTTGGCATTTCTTTTTCTTTTTAATGTGTATGAGTGTACTGTCTGCATGTGGGTTGGTGCACCATGTCATGCAATGCCTTGGAGGTCAGAAGAGGGCGTCGGATTCCCCCGTAACTGGACTTAAGATGGTTTTTAGTTGCCACGTGGGCGCTGGGAATCGAATCCAGGTCCTCTGCAAGAGCAGTCGGTGCTCTTAACCACTGAGCCATCTCTCCAGCCCCATCTTGGCATTTCTAAGGAAGGTTACTATAAGTGGATTTAAGTTTTTGCTCTATTGATTTTTTTTTTTTTTTGTCTTTTCGAGACAGGGTCTCCCTGTAGTCCCAGCTGTCCTGTAACTCACTCTATAGACCAGGCTGGCCTTGAACTCACAAAGATCCGCCTGCCTCTGCCTCCCAAGCATTAGGATTAAAGGCGTGCGCCACCACGCCAGGCTCTATTGATCTTTAGTATGCAAAAGTTATTGGGTTTTCAGCTTCACCAACATTCTCAGAAGCTGTTACTGCCAAGTAAACGTTTTCGGCTGATAACACACAGCTCACTGAATGATACTGAGCAGGAACAAACAGCCTGGGTAAGTGTTGCTGAAAGGTTTCTCTTTGTGCTTCCCTCTTTGCCTCTGCCCCTCACTTACTTTTCTTCTCTTTTTTTTTTTCTTGAGACAGAATCTGGTTCCATAGCCCAGGATAACCCCAAAGGATCCTCCTTTCTTAGCTTTCTAATTGCTGATATTACAGGCAATCGCCTCAATTTTTGGCTTGATCATCATGAATAGTAAGATATAAACTGTTGGCAAATACACAAGTATGGATTTCAAATTCTTCCCTCAGGGACTGAAGAGATGGCTCAGTAGTGGCTACGTCTGTAGAAGACCTGGGTTTGGTTCCCAGCACCCACACGTCAGCTTACAACTATCTGTAACTCCAGTCAGTTACAAGGGTTCCAATACCTTCTTCTAGTCATGGTACATACACATATGCTCAGGCAAAACACTCATACATGGAAAATAGAAAAGTCAAATTCTTCCTTCAGGGCTATGTCACATTAGGTTTAGTGATACATAATCTTCCAGGACTGTGGACCCTCAGCAACTGAACACTGGACATTCTTTCCTGAGAACCTCACAGTCAACAGAGGGAATGAGACTCCTGAGAATCCAGAACACGAAGTCCCATTTCCTGTCACTCAAGTAGTAAGAGCTGCAACATCCCGGCAGAGGTACTCCCTCATGATCTTCGGGAAGTTGGAGGGTCCTAATAGTTCTGGATGGTGTGAGGAATGACCTTGGTATGGAAGAAGAGTGTTCTTTGGAGTGGACCTCTGTTGATGAGATTTGGAAGCTCATTTGTAACTTGTCCATGTCTTGCAGTTACATCTGATCCAGCAGGTGGCGCCTCTGCCTTTTTTATGGTATTGGTTTCTTTTCCATTACTAATCTTTCCCTCCCAGGCTTTAAAATATTGGGGCATGCCGGGCGTGGTGGCGCACGCCTTTAATCCTAGCATTTGGGAGGCAGAGGCAGGAGGATCTTTGTGAGTTCAAGGCCAGCCTGGTCTACAGAGTGAGTTCCAGGACAGCTGGGGCTACAGGGAGACCCTGTCTCAAAAAGACTAAATAAATAAATAAATAAATAAATAAATAAATAAATAAATAAATAAATAAATAAAATATTGGGGCATGTTGTTGATTCTTTTTGCTCTCTTGGAAAAAGGGAACAGAAGTACAGTCTTTTTTAGATCTGGATCAATATAAGAGAAAACCCTGGGATTCTCACAACAAAATCTTACTGTAATTACACATGAAAGAATCTGAACGGGAGAGAGCCAGTAAGCAGCGTTCCTCCATGGCCTGTGCCTCAGCTCCTGCCTCCAGGTTCCTGCCTTCAGTTCCTAACTTGGGCTCCCTCAGTGATGAACTGTAATCCAGGAGATGTGAGCTGAATAAACCCTTTCCTCCCCAAGTTGGTAGTGGTCAGTGTGTTTTGTCACAGCAATTGAAGACAACTAGAACAGAAATTGGTAGCAGGGGGGGTATTGCTGTGACAGACCTGACCTTGGTGTTTTGGGGGAAGATTGTGGAAGTATTTGGGACTTTGGGCTAGAAAAATCATTGAGTACCTAAAGTTTGTTGCTGTGGAACTTGGAACAGTTATGCTGAAAGAGTTGTAGACGATGGAGACCTGGCTTTTGAAGCTTCAAGAGGAAGCAGAGACCATCAGGTCTGTTTACATGATATATTTTAATTAAGAATCTGTGGGTTCTGGATGGTTCTGGTCAGCTGGGGCTGAAGAATCGGCTGTAAGTAACAAGAGACCAGAATTTGTAGCAAAACCTTTGTTGTACTGGGATAATTGGTGCTGGTTAGCTGGGGCTGAAAATCAGCTGTAAGTAACAAGAGACCAGCATCACCAAAAATAAAATAAAAAAAGAAAGAAAGCCAGGCATGGTGGCGCATGCCTTTAATCCCAGCACTCTGGAGGCAGAAGCAGGTGGATCTCTGTGAGTTCAAGGCCAGCCTGGTCTACAGAGCGAGTTCCAGGACATCTGGGGTCTACAGGGAGACCCTGTCTCAAAAAGACCAAAAACAAAACAAAAACAAGCCATGGAAGCACACTGTTTGCTCATAGGCTCATGCTTAGCTAGTTTCTAATACAGCCCAAGACCACCTGCCCAGGGAAAGGTGCCGCATTGGGCAGCACCCTTCTACATCAATTAACAGTCAAAACAATCCCTCACAGACATGCCCCAAGCTATTCTGAGCTGGGAAACCCCTCAGTGGAGACTCCCCTTCTCAGAAAACTCTAGACTGTCAAGTTGAGGGTTAAAGCTAACTAGGACATCAAGCCTGAGATCTGAAGGGAGGTGGCTCAATGGCCAAAGTGCTGCAGTATGACCCTGAGGACAGGCAGATGCCTAGAGATTACTGGTCAGCCAGTTCAGCCAATCCCTGAGAGACATTTCAAGAAGTTGGAAAGTGATTGTGGAAGACACCTGGCGTCAACCTCTGGCCTACACACACAGACACACACACACAGACACACACAGACACACACACACACAGAGGCTCAGGATGTAGTTCAGTGATAAAACCTCTTCTTGGGCTCTTTTTTTTTTTAATTTTTATTTATTTCGGTATGTGTATGAATGTACTGTCTGCGTGCAAGTGTGTGCACCCATGTCGTGCAATGCCACGGAGGTCAGAAGAGGGCGTAGGATTCCCCTGGAACTGGAGTTCTCCTGGAATTGGAGTTTCAGACGGTTCTTGGCCGCCATGTGGGTGCTGGGGATCGAACCCGGGTCCTCTGTAAGAGCGGTCGGTGCTCTTAACCGCTAGGCCATCTCTCCAGCCCTTTCTTGGGCTCTTTTTATTTTTGTTTGTTTGTTTTTGAGACAAGGTCTCCCTGTAGCTCCAGTTGGCCTAGAACTCACTATGTTTGGTAGACGAGGCTGACTTTGATGTCACAGAGATCTGCCTGCTTCTACCTCTCAAACATTGAACTTAAAAGGCAAGCACCACTCTAATTGTCTTGGTTTTGTGTGTGTGTGTGTGTGTGTGTGTGTGTGTGTGTGTGTGTGTGTGTGTGTATTTATGTGTATGAATGCACTGTCTGCATGTAGGTCTGTGCACCTGTGTCGTGCAATGCCGCAGAGGCCAGAAGAGGGCGTCAGATTCCCTGGAACTGGAGTTAAAGATGGCTCTCAGCCACCATGTGGGTGCTGGGAATCGAACCCAAGTCCTCTGCAAGAGCAGTCATCGCTCTTAACTGCTAGGCCATCTCTCCAGCCCCGGTTTTGTGTTTGTGTTTTTGTTCTTTCTCTTTTCGTCTATAGGTGGCACAGGCCTGTAGACCCAGCTGGAACTTGCTATGTAGACCTGGCTGGCCTTGAACTCAGAGATCCGTCTGGGTCTGCCTCTGCCTCCCTAGTAATGGGATTAAAGATGTGCACCACCATGCCTGGCATGTGGTTGTTTTTTTGAGACAGGGTTTGCTATGCAGCCCAGACTAGCCTCAAACTCATGACCTCCTGCTGGGACTGATCACTGGTGTGAGTCAGCAGAGCTAGCAACCTTGTGGACTTTTTAATTTAATTAATTAATTATTTGATTAATTTAATTAAGTTAATTAATCAATTTGTCTTTTTGAGACAGGGTCTCCCTTTAGTTTCAGCTGGCCCGGAGCTTGCTATGGAGACCAGGCTGACCTTGAAATCATAGAGATCCACCTGCCTCTGCCTCCCAAGTGCTAGGATTAAAGATGGGTGCCACCACGCCCACGCCTCCTTGGGCTATTACCCTTTACTCTGACTTCCATTCCTCTGACAGCCTGGTGAAACTTACTGTTCTCATCCCTGAAAATGGCTTTTAAATGCATAAAATGAAGTACATTGGAATGCAAAGGCAACTGCATTTGTTGGAACACAGGTATGAACATATTTAGAACTGAGGCTGGGAAGACAGCTGGTTGGTAAAGTGCTGCCCTGCAACTGTGTAACACCTGTAATCCTAAAGCTGAGCTGGGGTGGGGCTGGAAGCAGCAGATCCTTGAAGCTCATTGGCCAGCCTGTCTAGCCAATTTTTCACTCCAGGTTCGGTGAGAGACTGTCTCAAAATGAGGTAGATATGGGTTGACCTCTAGCCTACATGTAAACACAGAGGAACATAGAAACACATTCAATTTTATGCACATACATGAATATGTACATATATATATATATATATATATATATATATA
>VZQC01007541.1:833005-869686 GCA_009823505.1 Rhizomys pruinosus | reverse complement strand
ATATATATATATATATATGGGCTGGAGAGATGGCTCAGCGGTTAAGAGTGCCAACTGCTCTTGCAGAGGACCCGGGTTCAATTCCCATCACCCACATGGTGGCCAAGAACCCTCTTAAACTCCAGTTCCAGGGGAATCCGACACCCTCTTCTAACCTCCGCTACAACATGGGTGCACAAATCTACATGCAGACAGACAGTACATTCATACACATAAAAAAATAAAATAAATTAATAAATAGAAATGCATTCCTTTATGCATATGTAATTTTTATATCTCTTTTTCAGTGACAATATAGAGAGACCTGTTAGAAGACGGCATTCTTCGGTAAGAAATATTTAAATTAGGGCTGGAGAGATGGCCTAGTGGTTAACAGCGCTGACTACTCTTGCAGAGGACCTGGGTTCAATCCCCAGCACCCACATGGGGGCTGAGAACCGTCTTTAACTCCAGTTCCAGGGGAATCTGACGCCCTCTTCTGACCTCCACGGCTTTGCACAACACAGGTGCACAGACCTACATACAGACGTACATTCATACACATAAAATAATAAAAAATTAAAAAAAGGAAATATTTAAATTATTGTTACCTTTTAAATTTTTAATTTTTATTTACTGAGTGCTTTACCTTCATGTATTTAAGTACACCTGTGTCATATAATGGCTGAGGATTTATACTTTATGGTAAATGTTTAAAATCTATTTAAAATATTTTTTTCTTTAAGAAGAATCTATTTGGTTAACATATAAATTGATAAATTGTTGCAGGACAAAAGTTCAACCCAAACTGATTTACTTATTAAACTCAGATTATGAAACTGGAAAATCCTAAAGTAGGGGTGGCTATAGGCAAAACTTACAGCCAGGGATTGCAGTGTTACAATGCATAGATTTCCTTTCCTTTTTTTGTTCTGTTTCTTCTGGGTAGTTTTGCTAACAGGCATAATTTCTGTGATTATCCTTATAGCTATCTCTCCCTATTTCCATGTTCAAGGTTTGTGTGAAGAATTGTATCTGTTTCCTCAAGGTCAGCAAACAAGACTCAGAACTGAATCATGTTAGTGTGATTATTCTATTAGGGCCAGGTTCTCTGGCCTGAATCTCCCTGAACCAATCATTATGGACAAACACATTTTAGATTGTGCTAGAAAGACTTGTACCCCCTACCTAGACCACTTGAGATAATTGGGGGCAAAGTAATTGGGATGATTGAGCCAGGAGAAGGAATAAATGCCCAATATTTAAATCTGCCACTAAACAATATGACTTCAGTGGACTTCAGAGATTATTTTATGGAACTTTTCTTTTTCTACTTTATGTAATTTAATAGCTGTGCTAGATTTTCTTGACTAATTCTAGGTATTACCTCTAGATTTTGAAACCCCCAAGAAGTCCACTTCGGGACCTCCGAGGTGACAATGAAACAGTTCAGGTAAGTCCCTATGGTGTAAACACTTTACACATTACTGTTTTCAGTGATTTTTTTTTTTCCCTGCCCAGGGGGAGGGGTGGCTTTTTGAAACAATTTCACTTAGATAGCTCAAAGTAGCCCTGAACCCGTAGCAGTCCTACTATGTGAGCTTCCCAAGTGCTTGGGTTATAGACGTGCATGCATAGTTTCAGTGATAATCATGAATTGTATTAGCTATTCAAAGATATAATATCATACATTTATGATTCCTATTTAAATGTGTACGGGTTAGCATTCTATTGCGTTCATGTTACTATCCAAACACTTAAGGGCTAGAGACGCAGCTCAGTGGTGGAATGCTTATCTAATATGTATGAGACCCTGGGATTTCATCTTCAATACAGCTTTTAAAAATGCAATTTATTAGCCAGGCGGCAGAGGCAAGTGGATCTTTGTGAGTTCAGAGCCAGCCTGGTCTACAGAGTGAGTTCCAGGACAGCTGGGGCTACAGAGAGACCCTGTCTCGAAAAGAACAACAAAAAAAGCAATTTCTTGAATATTCTGGCACTCTTAATTTTTATTTATTTTGAAAATATTTTATGTGTATGAATATATTGTCTGCATGTGTGTTAGTCCACCCATATTGTAGTGCCTGAAGAGGTGAGAAGAAGACATTGGATCCCCTAGAACTAGAGTAATAGATGGTTGTTAGCTATCATATAGGTGCTGGGAATCGAACCTGGGTCCTCTGCAAGAGCAGCCAGTGCTGTTAGCCAATGAGCCATCTCTACAGCCCTATTTGTTTTTATATGTATGAGTGCTATGCCTGCATGTATGTGCACCCATGTCACGTAATGCATGTGGAAGACAGAAGAAGGCATTGTAGCCCCTGGAGCTGGAGTTAATAGACAGTTGTTAGCTGCCATGTGGGTGCTGGGATTATCACTCTGGTCTTCTGTGAGAGCAGCCAGTGCTCTTAAGTGCTGAGCCATTTCTCCAGTCTGCTTTTTTTTTTTTTTGTCTTTTTGAGACAGAGTCTCCCTGTAGCCCCAGCTGACCTGGAACTCACTATGTAGACCAGCCTGGCTTTGAATTCACAGAGATCCACCTGCCTCTACCTCCCTAGTGCTAAGATTAAAGGCATGCACCACCACAGCTGGCCTTGGCCACTTATACATGTATCCTAACATTTAGAATTGATAATACAGGCCAGAGAGATGGCTCAGTGGTTAGAAACACTGATTGTTTTTGCAGAGGACCTGGTTTTAATTCTCATCACTCACATGGTAGCTAACAACCATTTGTAACTCTAGTTCCAGGGGAATTTCACACCCTTTTCTGACTTTCTCAGGCATTGCATGACAGTGGGTGCACTTATATACATGCAGGAAATATACAGAAAAAAAATAAATGAAAAAATATTTGAAAAATACATGTGTGGTTTGGTGTGTGTGTATTTGAGACAGGTTCTCCCTGTAAACCCTGCTGGCCTGAAATTTGCTATATAGATCAGGCTGGCCTTGTATTCACAGAGATCAGCCTGCCTTTGCCCCCTAAGTTTTGGGATTAAAGGCCTGCCCTACCATACCCAGTAAGCCCCCACCCCCATTTTTGCCATAGAAAACATTAAAAACAATTTATTTTATTTTATTTTATTTTTATGTGTATGAATGTACTTTCTGCATGTAGGTTTGTGCACCCATGTTGTGCAATGCCGCAGTGGTCAGAAGAGGGCATCAGATTCCCCTGGAACTGGAGTTAAGGACAGTTCTCAGCTGCCATGTGGGTGCTGGGGATTGAACCCGGGTCCTCTGCAAAAGCAGTGGCACTTTTAACTGCTAGGCCATCTCTCCAGCCCAGAAAACTTTTTTTTTTGTATGTGTATGAATGTACTGTCTGCATGTAGGTTTGTGCACTGTGTTGTGCAATGCCGCAGAAGTCAGAAGAGGGTCTCGGATTCCCCTGGAACTGGAGTTCTCCTGGAATTGGAGTTACAGACGGTTCTTAGCAGCCATGTGGGTGCTGGGGATCGAACCCGGGTCCTCTGGAAGAGCAGTTGGTGCTCCCAACCACTAGGCTATCCAGCCCCCAGAAAACATTTTTAACATCTTAGAAAAATTAACAAAAAATTGAAGTTGAGCATATTACATTGTACAATGTTTATATAAGAATGCTTGGGGGCTGGAGAGATGGCCTAGCTGTTAAGAGCATTGACCGCTCTTACAGAGGACCCGGGTTCGATCCCCAGCACCCACATGGCGGCCGAGAATTGTCTGAAACTCCAATTCCAGGAGAACTCCAGTTCCAGGAGAATCCGACACCTTCTTCTGACCTCTATGGCATTGCACGACTCGGGTGCACACACCTGCATGCAGACAGTACATTCATACACATACTGGAATAAATAAAATTAAAAAAAAAAAATGCTTGAGCCGGGCATGGTGGCACACCCCTTTGTTCCCAGCACTTGGGAGGCAGAGGCAGGCAGATCTCTGTGAGTTCAAGGCCAGCCTGGTCTACAGAGTGAGTTCCAGGACAGCCATAGCTACAGGAAGACTCTGTCTCAAAAAGACCAAAAAAAGAGAATGCTCTCAAATTATGTTTTCCCCTCTCAATATAATAGATCACAAAACAATTAAAATATTTTTTATTCATAATTATTTTTTTTATGGTAAATCTTTTTTTACCTTTATTTTTCTTCTTCGCAGTGGTCAAGTGATTTTTTTTTTTCTATGTGTATGAATGTACTGTCTGCATGCAGGTTTGTGCACCTGTGTCCTGCAATGCCGCGGCGGTCAGAAGAGGGTGTCGGATTCCCCTGGAACTGGAGTTCTCCTGGAATTGGAGTTACAGACAGTTCTCAGCCGCCATCTTATCTGTAGTTATAGAAAATGGTTGTTTGTAACAACCATTCAAATACTCCTGAAATTCTCTGTACAGTAATTACAAAAGTAAAGCAAAATCGTTTTTGACAGTAGAAACTATTCAAATATTAGGAGGAATTCATTTGGTCTCTAAGTGTCATTTGGTCATGTCCTGGATGTAGGTGTGGAGAAGCTAGGTGTAAGAAGGATTATTGATTCCAGGATAGCTGGGGCTACAGCGAGACCCTGTCTCAAAAAGACAAAACAAAACAAAACAAAAAACCACACAAAAAAACAAAGATCCAACCACCTGCCTCTGCCTGAGTGGTAGGATTAAAGGCATGCGTGACCACGCCCGGCTTTAAAATTCTTTTTTTAAGAGACTGGGGCAGGAGGATCATGAATTTGAGAACAATATGGGTATTGAGAGCCTGTGTGAAAAGGAAGAACAAAAGAAAATTATATTCTTGTGGGGCTATGAGTTTAATCCTTAGTGTTGTACCCCTCAAGTGTATTTGGAAGATCATAATCATGTTTTTTTTTTCTGTTGTTATTTGTTATTATGGTAGTAGAGCTGGTGATGTGTTTTTTTGTTTTTTGTTTTTTTTTATTGAGCACTTGTACATTTCATAAAATGGTTTCTAATCACGGGCCTGGTGGTGTAAGCCTTTAATCCTAGCACTCAGGAGGCAGAGGCAGGCAGATCTTTGTGAGTTCAAGGCCAGCCTGGTCTACAGAGTGAGTTCCAGGACAGCTGGGGCTACAGGGAGACCCTGTCTCGAAAAGACAGAAAAAAAAAAAAAAAGGTTTCTAATCAAATCTAGCCCCCTCTCCCCCATGGTGGTGGAATTTTTTTGTTGTTTTGGAATAGCATTTTACTATGCAGCCCTGGCTGGCCTGGAATTCTCTATGCAAACCAGCTGACATTAAAGTGACTGAGATTTGCATCCTTCTGCCACCTGAAGGCTGCAATTAAAGGCACGTGCCACCATGCAATATTCATGTTTATTAAGTGCTTCTATATTGGCCTATTTATATCATATTAATTCAAAATAAGACTTGATACCTAGTCCTTCTATACTGGAGACCTAATTCACAGTGATTTCATTAAGAATTGTGCCATTTATGTTTTTAGGAATCTTATGCTTCAAGAACTAGAAAAAGCTCTCGTCGAGTCAGCTTTGCAGATACTATAAAGTAAGTTGAAAGGAAGAATGAAATGTTATATTGATTTTTTTTTTTTGCATGTCAAATATGTAAGTACTAGCCGATTTGGATAATCTAAGTTTTGCCTAAAGCCTTAGAGGAAATTTTAGTGTGTCTGTGTGTGTATGTGTAGGCTAGAGGTGGACAGTGGGTATCTTCCTCAATCACTTTTCCAAGTTATTGCTTTTTTGTTTGGTTGGTTGTATTTTTGAGATAGGGTTTCCCTATAGCCCCAGCTGTCCTGTCTCCTAAGTTCTGGGATTAAAGGTGTGGACCACCATGCCAAACTAAGAAATTTTAAAAATTTTCATTAGTGGTCATAGGCCACTGTATGTATATTGTTTGTTTTTGTTTTTTTTTTTAATTTTATTTAGTTTTGTATGTGTATGAATGTATTGTCTGCATGTAGGTTTGTGCACCCGTGTTGTGCAATGCCGCGGAGGTCAGAAGATACTGTATGTATATTGTAAGGTCATAAGCCCACCTAATTTAGGGATTTTTCCAGGAAGTCAACTGAGGTGGAAGTTGCTGTAAGGTCTTGCAGTCAGGCTTCTACTGATAACAGTAATAACAAGCCTGTCAGTTTATGAGATGCTTTTGCTGATACCAGCCACAGATCCACCTACATCCTAATCCCTCATCTCCTCGCCCCTACCTCCTTGTAAACTCACTTCCTTGTGTGTTTGGGTATAAAACTACCATTCTGGGGCCATTCTAATACTGGTCATCCTAATCCCAACACGGGCGGGCCAACCACCATGCCCGAAATAAACCCGTCTTAATTTCATAAGAGTCTTGTCATTTTCTCCTCTCTGCGCCAAGTCTCCTCATTCAAAATGAATCTAACATATATGATCTGTGAGTGTGGATACAAGATTGTCATTTTAACCCAGGCGCATATGCCTTTAATCCCAGCACTCAGGAGGTAGAGGTAGGCAGATCTCTGAGTTCAAGGCCAACCTGGTTTAGAGATGGAGCTTCCGGCTACCTGGGATTAAAGGGAGACCCTGTCTCAAAAAGATAAAAAAAAATTTTTTTTAATGCTGGGAATGGTGGATCCAAATGCTCTCTTTTGGGCTCTTTGGGCATTGCACTTATAGACAGCAGACAAAACAGTCATACACATAACAAAATTTATTTTATTTTATTTTTTAATAATAAGTAATAAGTAATGAATATAAGCATCCTTCATGTAAAACCAATTTGCAAGCAGCTGTGCCCAAACTTATACAGCCTGAGGCCCCCATTGTCCAGCTGGAGGGTCTTGTATGTACAATCATGTTCATCAAATAATTGTCCAGTCTATATTTCTGTAGTTTCATAATTCACCCCAATCGCAGCAGCTCTTACATACTACCACGGCCCCTCTTCCACAGATTGTTCCCTAGGCTTTAGAAAAGGGACACAAGTGGACGAGAAGCAAAACAGTCTACTTTCTCTGGAGATGTGGTTTTGTACTCTGATCAGTTCAGGCTGTTTTCCTTTCATAGGTTGCCAAAAACAAAATTAATTTTAAAAGTCAGTGAAATATGGTGCTGGAGGGATGGCCTAGGGGTTAAGAGCGCCAACTGCTTTTGCAGAGGACCCGGGTTCAATCCCCAGCACCCACATGGTGGCTGAGAGCCGTCTAACTCCAATTCCAGGAGAATTCCAGTTCCAGGGGAATCTGACACCCTCTTCTGACCTCCTCAGCATTGCATGACACACATGCACAGACCTACATGCAGACAATACATTCATGCACATAAAAAGTAAATAAAAATTTTTTTTAAAAAGTCAGTGAAATAATGTTTCTAACCATAATAATGTTGTCTCTATGTAGAGTGATGTTTTGTATCATGGACTAGTATACTATATAGTGTATATACCAGAGTATATAGTCATTAATAAAATGAATATTTTAGGTTATGGGGAAAGATAAAAAGGATTAGGTCAGAAATTATTCAAAGGTCAGGCGTGGTGGCATGTGCCTTTGATGTTTGAGTTCAAGGCCAGCCTGGTCTATAAAGTGAGTTCCAGGACAGTGGGGCTACAGGTAGACCCTGTAGTCTTTTCTCAAAAAGAAAAAAAAAAGTATTCAAGAACTATAAAAGATTTTAATTTTTAAAATTTTATTTTTGGTCTTTTTGAGATAGGGTCTCCCTGTAGCTCCAGCTGGCTTAGAACTACACGGGTGCACAGACTTGCATGCAGACAGTACATTCATACACATACAGAAATAAATAAAATTAATANCATGCCCAGAAAGGTTTTAACTTTTTTTTTTTTTTTTCTTTTTGAGACAGAGTCTTCCTGTAGTCCCAGCTGTCCTGGAACTTACTCTGTAGACCAGGCTGGCCTTGAACTCACAAAGATCCACCTGCCTCTGCCTCCCAAGTGCTAGGATTAAAGGCGTGCGCCACCATGCCCTGCAGATTTTAACATTTTTTAAAAAAAGCATTTGAAATATCAGTAGCATATGTTATAGCAAAAACTAAGCTGAAATCAGTGTTATTATTTTGTCTTTTTTTATTATAATTTTTATTAGCATATGTTCATTGTACATAGTATTGGGGGTTCGTAGCACAATTTCTTTTTTTTTAATTTATTGTTTTACATATTTTCTTTTGTACAAGATTGTTACAAATCGAATCCAGACTCATGTCCCCCTCCCAACCCCACCCCCACCCCATCAGATTCACCCTTTCAGTCAGTTCTTTGATGCAGTCCCCTCTGTTATTGGTGTTGTTGTTCTTTCCAATATGCATCACTCCCAACAAGAAATGTTTACAACTAGGTTATTGGCACTAGCATCCACAGATGAGGGATACCATTCATTGTTTGTTTTTCTGGGACTGTGTTATTTCACTTAACATATCTTCCAGTTCTATCCATTTACCTGCAAAGTTCATGATGTTGTCTTTTTTACTGCTGCATAGAACTCCATTGTGTAGATGTACCACATTTTCTCTGTTCACTCATCAGTTGAGGTGCATTTGGGTTAGTTCCAGCTTTTTGCTATTGTGAACAGAGCTGCAATAAACATAGCTGTGCATGTATCTCTGTGGTAAGAAGAGTCTTGTGGGTATATACCCAGGAGTGGTATGACTGGGTCAGGTGGCATGCTCATTTTGAGTCTTCCAAGGGTTCTCCACACTGCTTTCCATAGCAGCTATCCACGTTTACATTCCCACAACCTCTCTAGCACTTGGTATCATTTGTTTTCTTGATCCTAGCCAGTCTTATTGGAGTGAGATTATGTTGTCTTTTGGCCTAGGGTGTATTTAGTTGGTAGAACTCTTCTTTTTTTTTTAGAACTTAATATTCATGAAGTTGTGGGTTTGGTAATAACAGTATGGGGGTGGGGAGTAATATCTTACTGATCTCAAAATAGTGAATGAATGAACACTAAAAGATTCTCATTAAAAATGGAAGATGTTCAGTAGTCTTTATTTTTCTCTTCTAGGGTATTCCAGACAGAGTCTTATTTGAAAACAGGGAGAAAGTCAGAAATTGCAGGTAAATATTTAATTATAGTCTCTGAAAATCTGTTTTTTTTTTTTTACAATATTTAAAAAATTTTTGCTGGGGGGGGTGGTGCACGTCTTTAATCCCAGCACTCAGGAGGCAGGGGCAGGCAGATCTCTGTGAGTTCAAGGCCAGCATGGTCTACAGAGTGAGTTCCAGACCAGCTGAGACTAAAAGGAAGACCCTGTCTCAAAAAGACCAAGGTGCGGGGGGGGGGAGGATTTGATCTACTATTTTTATTTTTATGCATATAAGTATTGTCTGCATATATGTAAAGTGTACCTGTGTCGTGTAGTGCCTGCTGAGGTCAGAATAGAAAGTCAAATTTCCCTGAACACATAATTATAGATAATTGTTTGCTACCATATGGGTACTAGGAATCGAAGCTGGTCCCCTCCAAGAGCAGTCAGTTCTCTTAACCACTGAGGCATTTTTCCAGCTCCTGCTTACAATTTTCCTATGGTTATTTAACCATAACATCTCATCTTTTTTACTGTTTACATTTATTTATTTGGGTAGGAGTCTCCTATGTGCAGGTCAGAGGACAACCTTTGGGATTCTGTTTTCATGTGAGCTCCAGCGCTCAAACTCAGGACTCAGGTCTTAAGCCATGGTGGGAACCCAGGCATGTTGGTACACACCTTTAATCCCTCAGTCAGAAGACAAAGGCAGAAGTATCTCTGTGAGTTTGAGGCCAGCCTGGTCTAAATAGGGAGGCCCTGTCTCAAAGATTTGATGGCAAGTGCCTTCAACCTGCTGATCCATTTCACTGGCCCTTTCTTACTGTTCAAATGTGTATGCTAAGGGTAGAAAAATGGCTCTGTTGGTAAGGTGGTTGCCACACCAACGTGGGGACCTGAGCTCAGATTCCTAGCACCCACTTAAACACCAGGTGTGGTGGTAGTATATGACTACCAAATCACCAAATCAGTAAGCCACAGGTTCAGTGAGAAATCCATTCTTAAAAAATGAGGTAGAGGGCTGGAGAGGTGGCCTAACAGTTAAGCCATCCCCAGCACCCACATGGCGGCCGACCATCTGAAACTCCAATTCAAGGAGAACTCCAGTTCCAGGGGAATCCAACACCCTCTTCTGACCTCCGTGGCATTGCACAACACGGGTGCACACACTTGCATGCAGACAGTACATTTATACACATACAAAAATAAATAAAATAAAATAAAATAAAAAAAATTTTAAAAATGAGGTAGAAAAATAAATAAATTAAAAAAAATGAGGTAGATGGAACCAGGCATGGTGGTAGAGGCACTTGGGGGGAAGAGGCAGGCAGGTCTCTTGTGAGTTCAAGGCCACCCTGGTCTACATATAGTGAATTACAGACCGGTTGAGGCTACAGGGAGACCCTGTCTCAAAAAGACCAAAATAAATAAATAAATAAATAAGTCTAGATAGATAGATAGATAGATAGATAGATAGATAGATAGATAGATAGATAGGCAAGCAACAGATGGAGACTATTACAGTGTACCACAACTGGTCACACACAGACATTGTTTCTAGATTGTTCCAGCCTAAGTGGTACATCTACAGTGCAAACTCTACATCTGAGGCTCACACAACATAGAACAAGAGATAAAGAGGACAGTAATGAATCTCTCAACTCTTACAAACTCTTACAAATTAAGAGCGCTGATTGCTCTTGCAGAGGACCCAGGTTCGATTCCCAGCACCCACATGGCGGCTAAGAACCATCTTTAACTCCAGTTCCAGGGAAATTCGACGCCCTCTTCTGACCTCCACGGAATTGCAGAACACGGGTGCACCAACCTACGTGCAGATAGTACACTCATACACATTAAAAAAAAAAAAAGACAAATGAAAGTCCCTTATTTAATGGAGGGCCAGGAACACAAAGGGGCACAAATGGCCAAGGTGTGGAGATTAGGCAACTACAAAGGGTAGGTCCTCAGATAGGACCTCCTATATTAAATTTCACTCACCCAGGGCTCAGGCACCATTGCAGAAGAGGGAGAAGAAAGATAGTAAGAGCCAGGGAGGAGGTGCATGACTATATGGAAATAGAATCGTACAAGCTTCATATGGTGCTATGGCTATGGTGTCAGCATGCACATGACCCATGCATACTTAAGCAGACAAAAGCCAGTATAGAACTGTGGAAATAGGCAGCAGGTCCCAATCTTAGTAGAAATATTGGCAGCTGGCTGGGCGCGGTGGCGCACGCCTTTAATCCTAGCACTTGGGAGGCAGAGGCAGGTGGATCTTTGTGAGTTCAAGGCCAGCCTGGTCTACAGAGTGAATTCCAGGACAGCTGGGGCTACAGGGAGACCCTGTCTCGAAAAGACAAAAAAAAAAAAAAGAAAAAGAAAAAGAAAAAAAAGAAATATTGGCAGCTGATTACTGCTGGCTGAGGAAGAGCTGGTCTTCTTAAACTGAGGGACTCTGGATGGGCTGACTAGACCTCAATGGGTGAACTTGTTTGGAGGAATGTCTAGGGACCCTAACTTAACATAATGAGCCTACACAAATGAGAGAGTGTATGAATTCCAGTGGGGGGAGGGAATATAAAGGGGCCCAAGATTGATCGAGATATTCTCTATGAAATACACAAGTGTACGGCCATACCACCCTGAACACGCCTGATCTCATGTGAAATACACAAAAATTCAATTAAAAAAAATGAAAATAAAATAAGTTAGATGGGCTGGAGAGATGGCTTAGCAGTTAAGAGCAGGTACTGTTATTCCAGGGGACCCAGGTTTGATCCCAGCACCTACATTAGGCAGCTTACAACCACCTGTAACTCTAGCTCCATAGTATCCAAATGCCGTTGGCTTCTGTGGACTCCCACATTCATCTGTGTACCTTCACGTGTACACACATGTATACAAACACACAATTAAAAAGAAAATAAACTTTAAAAGAAAATAATGTTGAAAACATTAGAGGAAGGTACCCTATATTGACCTGTGGCCTCCACATACATGGCCACACATGGGCATGTACACATCTCTGAAAATGTTTTTTTGTCTTTTTGAGACAGGGTCTCCCAGTAGCCCCAGCTGTCCTGGAACTCACTCTGTAGACCAGGCTGGCCTTGAACTCACAAAGATTCGCCTGCCTCTGCCTCCCAAGTGGTAGGATTAAAGGCGTGCGCCACCATGCCCAGCCTGAAAATGTTCTTATATACACAACACACACGCCTAAACAGAAAGTATATCCTTAGATGTGGTAGGTAATCTCAGTACTCAAGGCTAATTGAGGGAAAAACGAAAGCACATTCAACTCCAGCCTAGGCTACATAGCAAGTTCTAGGCTCTTTTCTACTATATCTTGAAACCTATTACAGGAGGGGAAAAAAACAAAACAAAACATGAGATCCCTGACTAAAAAAAAAATAGCACCCCCAAAACAAGAAAAAGTATACTTTTAGTCATGAGGATAGAAATGTTGGATAGGCTGGGCATGGTGGCGCATGCCTTTAATCCCAGCACTTGGGGGCAGAGGCAGGCAGATCTTTTTGAGTTCAAGGCCAGCCTGGTCTACAGAGTAAGTTCCAGGATACAGAGTGAGTTCCAGGACAGCTGGGGTTCCAGGGAGACCCTGTCTCAAAAAGACCAAAAAAAAGAAATAAAAGAAATAAATGTTGGAGAGTCAATAACTTCTTTTTTTTTTTTTTTTTTTGGTCTTTTCGAGACAGGGTCTCCCTGGAACTCCAGCTGTCCTGGAACTCACATTGTAGACCAGGCTGGCCTTGAACTCACAAAGATCCTCCTGCCTCTGCCTCTGCCTCCCAAGTGCTAGGATTAAAGGCATGTGCCACCACGCTCGGCAATAACTTCTTTTTTTAATTGCTGTTAATGCCCTTTTTTGTTTTTGTTTTTGTTTTTTGTCTTTTTGAGACAGGGTCTCCTTGTAGCCCCAGCTGTCCTGGAATGCACTTTGTAGACCAGGCTGGCCCTGAACTCACAGAGATCCTTCTGCCTCTGGCTCCCAAGCGCTGGGATTAAAGGTGTGCACCACCATACCTGGTGGTTTTTTTTTTTTTTGGTCTTTTTGAGACAGGGTCTCCTTGTAGCCCCAGCTGTCCTGGAATGCACTTTGTAGACCAGGCTGGCCCTGAACTCACAGAGATCCTTCTGCCTCTGGCTCCCAAGCGCTGGGATTAAAGGTGTGCACCACCATACCTGGTGGTTTTTTTTTTTTTTGGTCTTTTTGAGACAGGGTCTCCCTATAGCCCAAGCTGGTTTGGAACTCACAGAGATCTGGCTGCCTCTGACTCCCAGAGTGCTGGGATTAAAGGTGAACCACCATGCCCAGCTTTATGACTTTTCTAATAACCTTGATCAACTTTAATTTTTGCTTTATTTTTAGAGACAGAACCAGGAGAAAATGTGGTGACTATACAGTAAGTAAGGGACTGTTCAAGTTTTATATTTAAATGGTTATTTACTTGTACTTAAAGAAGCTTTTTAAAAAGTAAAATGTGGGCTGGAGAGATGGCCTAGAGGTTAAGAGTGCCGACCGCTCTTACAGAGGACCCGGGTTCGATCCCCAGCATCCACATGGCGGCCGAGAACCGTCCGAAACTCCAATTCTAGGAGAACTTCAGTTCCAGGAGAATCCGACGCCCTCTTCTGACCTCTGCGGCATTGCACGACACGGGTGCACAGACCTGCATGCAGACAGTACATTCATACACATACAGAAATAAATAAAATTAAAAAAAAATTTTTTTTTTAAGTAAAATATTTTTGTTATTTTAGCTTCCCTTTTGTGAACTACTTAGGATTAATTTGAAATGAAGGCTCTTACCCTGGGCTTGGTATCACATACGTTTAATCCCAGCACTCAGGAGGCAGAGACAGGCAGATCTCTATGAGACTGAGGCCAGCCTGCTCTGCTCTACTTAGTGATGTTGAGGACAACTGGGGCTACAGGGAGATCCTGGCTCAAAAAAATAAATTGGAAAAAAAATTTAATTCATATGCTTTTTGAGCTGATAATTTCATGTGTGGAAGTTTATCTCATACTTGTCAGTGTTTGAAATGATAAACAGATACCATTGTTCACTAAAGCATTTATTGTCATAGCAACAGATGTAAAAGATCTTAGAGGTCCATAAGCAAGGAGCTGCTTAAATAAATTGTATATTTTCTGTATAATTTCTTAGCTAAAAATTTTCTCATATTTGTGTTTGCATGTATGCAGCATACATGTATATGTGTGTATATACATCTTTATTAACATGATTTAATATCTTAAAAAAACTAATAAGATTGCTTACAAAGAAGAGATACTAAATGTATATTGAATTTTTTTAGTTTGTTTTTTTTTGAACCATTTGTCCATTTGTATTGTCTATTATTTTTTATTTTTAACTATTTATTTATTTATTATTATTATTTTTTTTTTCTTTGAGACAGGGTCACCCTGTAACCCCAGCTGGCCTGGAACTCTCTATGTAGACCAGGCAGGCCTGGAACTCAAGAGATCCACCTGCCTCTGCCTCCCATGCTGGGATTAAAGGCATGTGCCACCACACCTGGTGTATCTATTTTCATTTTATGTGTATGAATGTTTTGCCTGCATGTATATAAGTACATCTGTGTCATACAGTTCATGTGGAGGTCAGAAGAAGACATCAGATCTTTTGGAGCTAGAGTTAGAGGCAGTTGTTACCCACCATGTGGGTGCTAAAACTGGAATCTGGGTCTTCTCCAAGAGCAGCCAATTCTCTCAATTACTGAGCTATTTCTCCAGCCTTAAGTAAAATAGTCATGGTTTTGAAATAATAAAGAGCATAATGTACTTTCCTTTAAATGATCTATTTCCCACAACCAGTTTATTTATTTATTTATTTGTTTGTTTGTTTATTGGTCTTTTCGAGACAGGGTTTCCCTGTAGCCCTAGCTGTCCTCGAACTCGCTCTGTAGACCAGGCTGGCCTTGAACTCACAAAGATCCGCCTGCCTCTGCCTCCTGAGTGCTAGAATTAAAGGCGTGGGCCACCACACCCGGCATGAAGACTATTTTATTTTATTATTATTATTTTTTTGGAGATTATTTTAATAAGAGTCTGCAATTTTTTGTTAGTCTCCATGTGAAAACTTTCTCCCTCAGTTTTTCAACTGTTGTGATTCTTGGTAATTATTTGGTATGAAAGTTATAAAAATGTCTTTTAAATTTTAGGAATAAGAATTCAGATGATAATTATTGTGAGATAACTGGTAAGTATAATCAGAATTCTTTTCCATTTTAAAACTTTATATTTTAATGTGTGTTAATGTTTTGCCTATATGTATGTAAGTGTACCATATGCATGCAATGCCTGCAAAGGCCAGATGAGGGCATTAGATTCCCTGGAACTGGAGTTACAGAAAGTTGTTAGTGCCCATGTTGGTGCTGGGAACCAAACACAGGTCCTCAGCAAGAGCAGCCAGTTTTTTTTGTTTGTTTGTTTTGTTTTTTGGTCTTTTCGAGACAGGGTCTCCCTGTAGCCCCAGCTGTCCTGGAACTCACAAAGATCCGCCTGCCTCTGCCTCCCAAGTGCTAGGATTAAAGGCGTGCGCCACCACGCCCAGCACCAGTTGCTTTTAATAATTGAACCATCCCTTGCCAGGCCTGGTGATACACACCTTTCATCCCAGCACTTAGGAGTTCAAGGCCAGCCTAGTATACAAAGCGAGCTCCAGGCCAGCTGAGAATAAAGGGAGACCCTGTCTCAAAAATACAAAAAAGGAAAAAAAAAAAAAATTGAACCATCTCACCAGTCCCCAGAAAGAATACTTTTCTTTTTTCCAAAAGTTTTATGTGCCGGGCATGGTGGTGCACGCCTTTAATCCCAGCACTCAGGAGGCAGAGGTAGGTGGATCTCTGTGAATTCAAGGCCAGCCTTGTCTACAGAGTGAGTTCCAGGACAGCTGGAACTAAAAGGAGACCCTGTCTCAAAAAGATAAAAAAATAAAATTTATGTGTATGAGCATTTTGTTTGAATGTATATAAGTGTACTCATACATGTAATGCTGGTGGAGATATGATTGTTAACCACCATGTGAGCACTGGAAACCCAGGTTCTCTGCAAGAGTACCCAGTGCTCAGAACTGCAGAACTCCAGCCCCAGAATACTTTTCTTAATCATATACCTTTCTTCTTAACCAGAAATCTTAACAAGTAACATGTAGAACCATGAAGAAATTAAGAGAGCTTTGCTCTTTACAGAAAGTGTTTAAATTTTCACAAACATGGGGGTGAGAGGTGGCTCAGCAGCTATAAAAGTCTGACAATATATGTTCACTACCAGGACCTATCTATGTGGTAGAAGGTGAGGACTGACTCACACAAGTTGTCTTCTGACCTCCACCCTCACAAAAATTAAGTAAAATCACAGACACAACCTGAGCATCATAACTCTTGCCTATGATACCTTAAGCTTTCAAGTGCCCAAAGGAAGCAGGAGGAACATTGCCAGTTTGAGGCTATGCTGAGTTACGTGGTCAGTTCAAAGCCAGCCTGAGCTACAAAGTGAGACCATGTCTCACAAAAACATAAAATAAAATAATAACTAAATTTTTTTACAGTTGGGCATGGTGACATGTGCTTTTAATCCTAGCCCTTAAGAAGCAGAGGCAAGTTAGTTCAAGGCCACCCTGGTCTATATAGTGGTGGTGCACACCTTTAATCCTAGTACTCAGGAGGCAG
This sequence comes from Rhizomys pruinosus, assembly GCA_009823505.1. Classification (NCBI taxonomy): domain Eukaryota; kingdom Metazoa; phylum Chordata; class Mammalia; order Rodentia; family Spalacidae; genus Rhizomys; species Rhizomys pruinosus. The sequence continues at coordinate 853,019 of VZQC01007541.1, read as the reverse complement.
AGGCAGGCAGATCTCTCTGAGTTCAAGGCCAGCCTGGTCTACAGAGTGAGTTCCAGGACAGCTGGGGCTACAGGGAGACCCTGTCTCCAAAAAGACCAAAAAAAAAAAAAAAAAAAAGTATAGAGTCTTAATTCTTTGCCATTTTGTCTGTCTTTTGTGGTAAAATAAATCCTTAAAGGCCATATCTCCATTACGATAGCTTACTTAAATTCACTTTCTCTTGAATTTGTTCCCCCCATTGTTGTTTTTAAAAAAAAATTTTTGTGTATGAGTGCTTTGCCTGCATGTATGTAATTGCATCCCATAAGTGCAGTGCCTGCAGAGGCCAGAAGAAGGTGTCAGATTCTTTGGAACTGGATTAGGGATAGCTTATACTTGGACCTGAATCTGGGTCCTCTATTAGAGGAGCCAGTGCTGTAAACTGCTCAGTCATCTCTCCAGCCCCATGTTTGTTTGTTAGTGACAAGTTCTGATAATAGCATAGGGTAGCCTCAAACTTGCTGTATAGCTAAAGGATCCTCCTGCCTTTGCCTGCTAGGTACTGGAATTGCAGGTATGTATCACCACCACATCTAAAATATTTTCTTTAGGAAGAGGATAGAGTAGGGCCAGGCCTGGAGGCACACGCCTTTAATCCCAGCCCTCGGCAGGAGGCAGAGACAGACAGATCTCTGTGAGTTCAAGTATACCATGGTCTACATAGTGTGTACCAGGACAGCTGTGGCTACAGGGAGACCCTATCTCAAAAAAAAAAAAGAAAAGAAAACAACAACAAAGAGGATAGAGTAATTACTATTCTCTGTCATAGAAGGCTGTCAGTGATAGAATGCTTACTTGCCATATTCGAGATCCTGGGTTTTGAGTCTGAGCCCCAGCATTGGAAAAGGAAGATAGAAGAGAGAAAGGTAATATGAATTGAAAATCTTAATTCGTAAGTACTTATGGAGAGCTTAGTAACTGGTGAGTACTTCTACTGATAAAGGAACAAGAAAAAGAAAATGAGACTCTTGGTATGATGTTTTCTGGACTATAATTTTTTTCTATTTGTTTAATAGGAATGAACACATTGCTTTGTGCTCCCATTCAGACCCAGATACAACAAAAGGAGGTATGAGTTCATGTAAATATTTTCATCTGTTAATCTCTTAGCTAAAAAACACAGAGACATTTATGGTTAATGGTGAGATTTTTGAGATAACTTGCCAAAGTGAATTGATGTTGCCTGTAAAAACTTCCTATAACCTGAGGAAAATTAAATCACTGCTAATGTACATAATGCAAAGATTTCTCAAACTTTAATAAGCATATGAATCATCTTAGAATTTTATTAGGTTTTTGGACTAAGGATGTAGCTCAATGGTATAAGGCTTGTCTAGCATGTGCAAAACTCTGGATTTGATCCCCAGCATCAAAGGTAAATGTGCGTGTGTGTGCACACGTGTGTGCATTATATGTAGGTAGGCAGTCAGGGTGATGGATTTGTATACAGTTTGAAAAGGGTAGACACTAAGAGTTTATATTTCTGATAATCTCTTTTTAAAAAGTTTTTATGTGTATGGCTGTTTTGCCCATATATATATATATATATATGAATGTACCACATGCATGTGGAGGGCATGTGGAGGGCAGAAGAAGACATCAGATCCCCTGTAATTGGAGTAAAATGCAATTGTTATGCACCAATTACCTAATTGTACGGCAAACAGTAACATCAATGTTATCTGAAAACAACTGTGTTATTATATTGTAGAATCCCTTAAAAATAAAAAATAAAAGAGGAAAATAAATAAATAAAATAAAATATAGTTTTTGATGAAAAAAAAATATAATTGTTATTTACCCTGTGGGTATAGAGCAAGTGCTCATAACCAGTGATCCATTTCTCTAGCCTCAATTTCTGATAATCTCTCAAATAATATCAACATACACGTCCACAGACTACAACATATTTGAATAGCAAAAGAATTAGACCATGTTGGGCTGTAGAGATGGCCTAGTGGTTGAGAGCGCCAACTGCTCTTGCAGAGGACCCGGGTTCAATCCCCAGCGCCCACATGGCAGCTGAGAACCGTCTTTGACTCCAGTTCCAGGGGGGTCTGAGGTCTGATGGCCTCTTCTGGCCTCCGCGGTATTGCACGACACGGGTGCACAGTCCTGCATGCGGGACGGTGCATCCATACACATAGAAGTAAATAAATAAAAATAAAAAATAAAAAAAGAATTAGACCATGTCCTCACAAGTAAAACCTCCAAAGTACAGAGTAAGATATAAAGTAGCCATTGTGTGGGTTGGAGAGATAGCCTATCTGTTAAGAGCACCGATTGCTCTTGCAGAGGACCCGGGTTCGATCCCCAGCACCCACATGGCGGCTAAGAACCGTCTGTAACTCCAATTCCAGTTCCAGGGCAATCTGTGACCCTCTTCTGATCTCCGCAGCATTGTACAACACAGGCACACAAACCTACATGCAGACAGTACATTCATACACATACAAAAAAAAAAAAAAAGCCATTGTGTACCTATGCTTTTTTTTTTTTTTTCTGTCTTCGTGTGTCCCTCTGTGTGTGTATGTTTGAGATTGGGTCTCCCTGAAGCCCTAACTAGCCTGGAAGTTGCTCTGTAGATCAGTCCTTGAGCTCACAGAGATACCTGCATCTGCCTCCCAAGTGCTGGGATTAGAGGTGTGTGCCACTAGGCCCAGCTTACCTATGCCTTTCTAAGACTTTTTTATTTGGATGGGAATAACCTGTCCAATACAGAATTTTCATTATGATTACATGTCATATACCTAGTGCCTTTTATTTTTTAGTTAGTATAGAGGGCATGTACTTAGTTTTAAATTGTAATTTTACCTAAAATACCAAAAATAATGTATTCACAGACAAGTTTTTGTTTTTGTTTTTTGTCTTTTTTGGAAAAGGTTCTCCCAGCTGGCCTGGAACTCACTATATAGACCAGACTGACCTTGATCTCAAAGATTTGCCTGCCTATGCTGCCCTAGAGATGGGATTATAGGTGTGCGCTACCATGCCAGGCTTATATATTATTTAATAGTTTATTATTTAACATATATCTTATTGATTGTTTCAGAATTTCATAGAATATATTTTAATCATATTCAGGTCCCTTACCTTTCTCGTTTTTTTTTTTTTTAATTTATTTTTGTATGTGTATGAATGTACTGTCTGCATGTAGGTTTGTGCACCCGTGTCATGCTATGCCGCGGAGGTCAGAAGAGGGTGTTGGATTCCCCTGGAACTGGAGTTCTCCTGGAATTGGAGTTACAGACGGTTCTTAGCCGCCATGTGGGTGCTGGGGATCGAACCTGGGTCCTCTGCAAGAGCAGTCGGTGCTCTTAACCGCTAGGCTATCTCTCCAGCCCTCCCTTACCTTTCTCTACCCCACCTTACTACTCCAAAGTTCATGCTCTCTATTATTATTTTTATTATTTTTAGTTAATTAATTAGTACGAATGTACTGCCTGCATGTAGGTTTGTGCACCTGTGTTGTGCAATTCCTCCGAGGTCAGAAGAGGGTGTCAGATTCCCCTGGAACTGGAGTTCTTCGGGAATTGGAGTTACAGATGGTTCTCAGCCATCGTGTGGGTGCTGGGGATCGAACCCGGGTCCTCTGCAAGAGCAATCCTTGCTCTTAACTGCTAGGCCATCTCTCCAGCCCCTATTATTATTTTTTAATAGAGTCTAATTTGTATTCCCCAAATACTCTTGGGTGTGGGTCCATCCTTGGAGCCTGAGCAAACCACCTGGTATCAAGCCCTTAAAGACTTTTGGGCTAGAGAGATAGCTCAGTGATTAAGAGGACTGGCTGCTCTTACATAAGACTCCGGTTCAAATCTCAACACATATATGATGGCTAAAAACTATCTCTAACTTCAGTTACAGGGGATCTGATAACCTCTTCTGAATTCCAAGGGCATTTGCATGACATGGGTGCACTTACATACATGCAGGCATAACATTCATACACAAAAAATAAAACAAAGATAATAAATAAAATTTTAAAAAGAGAAGGAAAACTGACTTCCTTTATCCCAGTAGCTATCAGTTGCCAGTCTTTTTTTCAGCCAGGGTTGGGGCTTCTTGCCCCTCTCATCCCCTCCAAGCTGGAATTTTGTCTGGCCTGAGCTTGCCTTGGTCTTGTCTCTGCTGTTACAAGGCCAGGGTCTCTATGTAGCCAATGATGATGACCTTCAACTTCTGGTCCTCCCGCTTCCATTTCCAAAGTAGTGGGATTATAGGTGTATGGTACCATACATTTGGTCTGATTTTTTAAAATATATTTTTCTTTCATTACAGTTTTCAGTTATAAACCACAGTCATGAAAAGAAACATGCACTTGACCAAACGGTCATCTTTTCAGATGAAAACCAGATGGACCTGACAGCAAGTCACACTGTGATGATTGCCAAAGGCCTTTCAGATTGTACCAAAAGTGAAACCTCCAAAATAGATACCACATCATTTCTGGCTAACTTAAAGTGGAATGCTGAGAATTCAAGAATAAATAAGGAATTACAATGTTCTATAACTCAAAATACTCCCTCAGAAAATGTAATAAATTCTAGTGATGTTATAGAAAGATTAAAAAGAGGAAAATACAGTACTTCTGTAGAGTCTGATAAAGAAAATTCTCAGATACCTGTTTCCAAAGAATCAGTCAGAGCCTCTTCTACAGGTCAAATGTACATATCTCTTAATGTAGAAGAGAAAAGCACTAATAGGACTATAGTCTTTAAAGAACAAGATGACGAAATGAATTTTACCCAATGTCATACAACCAATATTCAGACTTTGGTTCTTCCATCCAGTGAGGCCAATGTAGGAGAATTTAAAACTGATACAACAATTTATGGTAATGAGTGCATGGAGTTGACAGTTAACCACACAATGCAAGATTTACCCTCAGAAAATAATCTACCTGAAACAAAAAAGCAGACTCAGAACGTTATGATGGATGTCACAGTTGGTGGAGCTAAAGCTGCAGAGAAGAAAACAGTCCTTAAGGATGAACTAAATGATGTTTTTCAAGAATCCTCAGACCCTCAACATAAAATTACCAAAAGTCATATTGCAGGATCAGAAACTCTTACAGTCACACAGACTTCTAATCAAGATACCAGAACTTTGGCTGTCACCTCAGAATCTATGTGTTCCAGTCTAGGTATTCAAGGTTATAAAACAATTTTTTATTCTAGTTGTAATGATGCCATGGAACTGACCAAATGTCTATCAAATATGAGAGAGGAGAAAAATTTGCAGAAGCCTGATGGTAATTATTCTAAAATATGTACCAATCCAGATGCCATCCCTCTATTCATAGAGCAAACTATTTATCCAGGAGAAGATAGCATGGACATTACCAAGAGTCACACCATTGCAATAGATAATAAGATTTTAAAAGAAGATGAAAATGAAAAAAAAGAGATATCAGTCATACCACTATCTGAAAAACATAGAATGCCCCATAGTCATGTAACTATGTCAGAAGATGGGAAAATGAATGTAAACTGTATCTCGGTTCCTCAACTATCAAAGGAAAGATTACAACAGAGCCTGCCAAGTACTTTATCTGTTTCATTGAATGATAAAAAGACTGAACTGTTAGCAGATGAAGATATGGATTTGACTGAAACTCACACAAGTAACTTAAAAAATCAAGCTACTTTTACAACTTTTGATCTAGCATCAAAGAATGTCACTAAATCTTACTCTCAGAGCAAAAGCCCTTCAGATGAATGGAAAAAAATGATCAAAAGTCTTAACCAACCTTCCCAGCAACCAAACATAATATCTAAAAACATCCCAACTGACACCGAGGACAAAGAAAAGCATCAAATTTTGAAGATTTCATCCTGTTTTGATGAAGACTCTCCTCTATCAGTTGATTATACTCAACACATAGCAACAAGCGGTAAAAACTCTTGCCCTGGTACAGTTCCCGGTAAACCAGCAGCAGGAGGACATACAGTGCAAGGCCAGCAATTTAAACTTCTTGAGTCACAGAAGAAAAAATTAGAAGAAGATCCCACACCTGACTGTTCTCATGCTAAGATGATTTGTTCCGAGATGGAACAAACTATGGATCTAACCAAGAGCCACACTGTTGTCATTGGATTTGGTCCTTCTGAAGTACAAGAAGATAGTAAAACTAATTTAGAACACAAAACCTGCCAGCTCACAACAGTAAACAGACAGATAGCTGTAAATGTTGAAAAATGTGATAAAAGTCCTATAGGAAAAACTGGAGTAATAACTAATGATATGGCTGTGCTAAAGGACAGAAGTGTACAGAAGCCTGAATTTTTGAAAGATAAGCAAAACATCAAAATTTGTGGAAGAAGAAGTACTGGTGGGCTAAAAATTGATCAAACGGTTGTATTTTCGGAGGGTGATGAGAATGATATGGATATCACCAAGAGTTACACAGTAGATATAAACCATAGATCTTTATTAGATAAACAAGATTCCCATTTGGTGCCTTTGGCAGGAACTTCTAAAACCATTTTGTATGCATGTGAACAGGATGAAATGGAAATTACTCAAAGTCATACGACTCCCCTAGACTGTAAAATTATCTCACCATTTGAAATTACTACTAGGCCTCTGGACAAGACTGTGATGTTTGTAGATAACCATGATGAACTAGAAATGACAAAGTCCCATACTGTTTTCATTGACTATCAGGCACAGGAGAAAAATGTTCTTTTAGACAAACTTGACTTTGAATTATCCAAAAAGAAAAGCCTACAGAACCCCAAAGTGATATTTACTCCTGCTGAAAATATTGAAAGCAACCATCCAGTCGCAAAAGAGACCTCATTAACAGTACTGGAAGAAGAGTGTAGCAGTGGGCCTAGAGAAGAAACTCATAATATCACTGAGGTATCTAAATTATCCACTTGGAAAAATGCCAAAGATGTACAAAAGTCTGGACTTCTGAATGAAAGTATGTCAGGAAAAAATCAGAGAAAAAGCCTTAGGCTCAAAAATAACAGGAGTATTATATTTCTAGATGATAATAAAAATGATACAGATACCACCCAGAGTTCTATAGTGGAAGTAAGTAACAAAATTGCCCTGGAAGACAGAGGGGACTTCGGTTTTGTGCCATTGCCAGGAACTTCTAAACCAGCTTTAAGTGCATATGGGCAGGATAACATGGAGCTCTCTAGGAGTCACACAACTGCTTCAGACTATAATATACCAGATGAAATAACTGCTAAATCTATAGACAAAACTGTAGTGTTTGTAGATGATCTGGATGTCACCAAGTCCCATACCGTTTTCATTGATTGTCAAGCCACAGAGAAAATACTAGATGAATATACTCAGTTTGGAATAACAAGAAGCAAAAATCTGAGTAGTCAAGAAATCAATAAAAGTCAAGCAGTAGCTGAACAAAAGCATCATATGACAGGCTTTATTCCTATTACTACATCGTCTAATGATCAGAGTAAAATGGAAATCATCAAATTCCATAAGGCTGATAAAGATGAGTATGTTGTAGAGAAAGATGTGGACCAGGTCTATATATTGAAACAAGCTAAAACTAAAACTGAAAGCTGTCCCATAAATAAAACAGATGGAAGAGATATGGACATTCCAAGTTGTTATAAAGATACTGTTTGTGGACCCAGTGACAATTATTCCTATTTACCAAATGTTTGTTCTTCCTTTGATAATTTGGAGGGAAATGTCATGTCCTCATGTGATGAAAATAAGGAAGAAGCCAGTAATACCCAAGTGCCAACTGAGGTTGCTTATGGAGATGATTTAGCAAGTGGATATTGCATGAAATCTGAAAGACTGCCTCTTACTGTACCTTGTCCTTTCAAAGAAGAAGTTATTCAAACTAACAGTGCTATAACACTTAAAGATCAAGCTCTAATTAAAGAACCTCAAAATCAAACCTTGGTATGTAGTCAAAATGAAGGAGAGATGTCTAAATTTAACTCCAAGTGTGTATCTTCTAAGTTCACAAAGGATGAGATGAAGGCCTTTCTTAGTGATACTACTATATCTTCTCAGCCTTATCTCTCATCCCAACAACCTCCATTAACTCTAAAAGAACAGAGTATTGTCAATAAAGTTGGAGCAATGCTGTTTAAAGCTGAAAATGAGACTTCACCTTTTCTTATGGGAAACTCCTCTGCACCCACATGTGAAAATGAGTCTGAAATATCCAGTAATAAGAAACACTTTGCTGTGGCGTATACAAAAGAACTGAATGAAAATATTCAAACAACTAAATGTAATATAGCTATAGATTGCTGTAGTAATTCAGACCTGACTATACCAGCCATTCAAACTCATGTCAATGCTAAAGAAGCATCAGAATCTATAGTTCCAACTAATGTTTCATGTTTTAGTAGTATCAAACCAACTCTGAGTAATTTGAATGGAAAAACTGAAGAGTTTTTAGATTTTCAATCTGTTAGTGTGCTAACTTCTACAGAACAGTTACCCAAATTAGAAAATAAGAGACACAATAGTGCGAGTATAGTAAAAGCTGCAGAAATATGTAACTTAGCTTCCAGTGATGCTGAAGATAACAGAGATGAAGAAAATATTTTTCATAATGGATCTGAAATTACCTCTCCACCACTAAAGACAGTTGGTGTTAAAGACAAAATGAAAAGATGTTCTTTGGGGATCTTTATGCCCAGATTGCCTAACAAAAGAAATTGTAGTGTCACTGGTGTTGATGACCTGGAGCAGATTCCAGCAAATACGACTGACTTCAATCACTTAGAAACACAGCCAGTCTCCAGTAAAGATTCAGTCATTGGATCTATTGCGGCCAAACTGAACTTGAGTCCATCTCAATATATAAATGAGGAAAATCTCCCTATAGATCCTGATGAGATTAGTTCCTCAGATTCTGTTAGCATAGGAATTGAGGAAAATGCTTTAGTTAACACAAACCACAAAGAAATTTTACCATTTGAAAACAAAATGGAAGAAACCCTCAATACACATAAAAGGACCTGGGGACAAGAAGATGTTGATGTTCCAAACGAAAAAAAAGTCAGAAAATCCGATAGTATACAAAACCAGGAGGTAAGCTGTCTTTCTCCAACAAATGTTCTTGAGTTTGGTATTTTTCTGGTTTTGAGATAGGGTGTCACTGCGTAGCTCAGGCTGACATGGATCTCAGAAGTCTTGACTTAGCTTTCCAAGTGCTAGGATTACAGGTATATACCACACCACCATGCCTCAGTGAATTTAGTGTCTGCAAAAGTTCTAAAACAAATATTCCTGTGTAGAATCATCAGAAATGGTTTGATATAAGACTTTGAGATAATGGTGTCTTATACATGCCTGTAATCCTGTCACTCTGAAGTCTGAGGCAGGATTTATTATTATTTTTTTTTAATTTCTTTATGTGTATGAATGTAATGTCTGCATGCAGGTCTGTGCACCCGTGTTATACAATGCCGCGGAGGTCAGAAGAGGGCGTCGGATTCCCCTGGAACTGGAGTTCTGGAACTGGAGTTTCAGACAGCTCTCGGCCGCCATGTGGGTGCTGAGGATTGAAGCTGGGTCCTTTGCAAGAGCGGTCGGTGCTCTTAACCACTAGGCCATCTCTCCAGCCCTGAGGCAGGATTTAAAGGCCACCCTGGGTTATACAGCAAGACCATATCATAAATGTAGTAATACATAGTAGCAAATACCCATAAAAATGAAAAATAGAGCCAGGCGTGGTGGCGCATGCCTTTAATCCTAGCACTCGGGAGGCAGAGGCAGGCGAATCTTTGTGAGTTCAAGGCCAACCTGGTCTACAGAGTGAGTTCCAGGACAGCTGGGGCTACAAGGAGAACCTGTCTCGAAAAGACAAAAAAAAAAACAGAAGGAACAGTAAGATTGTAAGTGCCAGAGGTAGTGGATAAATAGAAAGAAACCATGTCGTTGAGATAAAACAGGCCATTTGCAAATATGAACCCATTGTGTTTGTGACAGCATGCACAAGACCCGTGAATTCCCAAGCCAGACAAAAACCAAGCATACATGGGAAAGGGAAGTAACCCCAGACTTAGATGAAGATCTATTAACAATTAATAGTTGCCGGGATTGGGAGATTCAGTGCTTTAAGGATTTGACACCTGGTAGGTTGACCAGACTCCAAAGGATCNGTCATTGGATCTATTGCGGCCAAACTGAACTTGAGTCCATCTCAATATATAAATGAGGAAAATCTCCCTATAGATCCTGATGAGATTAGTTCCTCAGATTCTGTTAGCATAGGAATTGAGGAAAATGCTTTAGTTAACACAAACACAAAGAAATTTTTACCATTTGAAAAAACAAAATGGAAAAACCCTCAATACACATAAAAGGACCTGGGGACAAGAAGATGTTGATGTTCCAAACGAAAAAAAAGTCAGAAAAGCCGATATAGACAAAACCAGGAGGTAAAGACTGTCTTTCTCCAACAATTTCTTGAGTTTGGGTTTTTTCTGTTTGAAGAATAGGGTGTTCACTGCGTAGCTCCGGCTGAACATGGATCGCAGAAGTCCCTTGTTTTGACTTTAGCTTTCCAGTGCTGGATTACAGGTATATACCACACCACCATGCCTCAGTGAATTTAGTGTCTGCAAAAGTTCTAAAACAAATATTCCTGTGTAGAATCATCAGAAATGGTTTGATATAAGACTTTGGATAATGGTGTACACTTATACATGCCGTGTAAATTCCTGTCACTCTGAAGTCCTGGGCAGGGATTTATTATGAATTTGTTTTTTTTTTTTTTAATGTCTATTTGAGTGTATGAATGTAATGTCCCTGCATGCAGTCCTGTGCCCCCTGTGTTATACAATGCCGAGGAGGTCAGAGTGGGCGTCGGATTTCCCCTGGAAATGGAGTTGCATGGACTGAGGTTCCAGAACACTCCGGCGCCATGTGGTGCTGAGATTGAAGCTGGGTCCTTTGCAAGCGGGTCGGTGCCTCTTACCACTAGGCCATCTCTCCTCTCTCCAGCCCCGGAGGCAGGATTTAAAGGAAAGGCCCCCTGGGTTTAACAGCAAGACATAATCATAAATGGTAGTAATACATGTATGTAGGCAATACACCCATAAACATGAAAATGAGCAGGCGTGGTGCGCATGCCTTTAATCCTGCACCTCGGGAGGCAGAGGCCGGCGAATCTTTGTGAGTTCAAGGCCAACATTGGTCTAACAGAGTGAGTTCCAGGACAGCTGGGGCACAAGGAGAACGGTCCGCGAAAAGACAAAAAAAAAAAAAAAAAAAAAAAAGAAAAATATCTAAAATTACTGTTGAAATTAATGTCCTTTTTTTTTTTTTCTGAACTCCATCTTTCTTTATAGCCCAGAATGACCTATGAAAGTTGCAGTTCTCTTGCCTCCACCTTTCAAGTGCTGAGCTGTACAGATGAACATCCACCATGCTGCCCAGCCGAGAGTTGTCTAATTCTAAATATTTCTGTTTTGTCCACTTCTGATGAAAGAGATATAGATATATATATATATATCATATATATATACAGTATATATCATTAGATGTCTAGATCATATATACATATGTGTGTAAAATACATATATATACACACAAAAAAAAAAATTTTTTTTATTTAGTTTTATTTTTTATTAAATTTTTTATTTTTTTTTTTTTTGTTTTTTTTTTTACTTATTTCTGTACGTGTATGAATGTACTGTCTGCATGCAAGTGTGTGCACCTGTGTCGTGCAATGCCACGGAGGTCAGAAGATGGCGTCGGATTCCCCTGGAACTGGAGTTCTCCTGGAATTGGAGTTTCAGACGGTTCTCGGCCGCCACGTGGATGCTGGGGATTGAACCCGGGTCCTCTGTAAGAGCGGTCGGTGCTCTTAACCGCTAGGCCATCTCTCCAGCCCTGTTTTTATTTTTATGTGTGTTTGATTGATGAATGTGCCATAGTACATTGGTGAAGGTCAGAGGATAACTTTTTGGGGTGCATTCTGCCTTTTCACTTTGATGTAAGTTCTGGGGATCCAACTCAGGTAATCCGGCTTCTATGGAAAATGCTTTGCTTGCTGAGCCCTTGAAAGCCTATTTCTTTCTATTATTTTTATGTGTATGAGATTATTGCCTGCTTGTCTGTAAGTGCACCATGTCATGAAATACCCATGATACCCGTGGAGGTCAGAAGAGGGGATCAGATTCCCTGGAACTGGAGTTGTGGATGGTTGTTAGTTGCCATATGGGTATTGAGGACTGAACTTGGGTCCTCTGCTAGAGCAGCCAGTATTCTTTCTTTTAAATATCTTATTTATTTATTTATTTATTTATTTATTTATTTATTTATTTATTTTGGTCTTTTTGAGACAGGGTCTCCCTATAGCCCCAGCTGGCCTGGAACTCACTGTAGACCAGGTGGGCCTTGAACTAACAGAGATCTGCCTGCCTCTGCCACCACCACCCCTGGCTTAAAGGTGGTTCTTCTCCACCTTGTTGGTGCTGGAAATCAAACCCGGATCCTCTGTAAGAGCAGTCAGTGCTCTTAACCACTGAGCCATCTCTCCAGCCCTGGACATTTCTTAAATACTTAGCAGATTGCCTACATTAGACTCAGTACCTCAGAGTGAACTAAGATTGTGTTTATTGTATTTATTGTATTTATTATTAGTTCAGCACTTGGGAAGCTGAGACAGATCTTTGTGAGTTCAAGGCCAGCCTGGTCTACATAGCAATTTCCAGGACAGCTGGAGCTACAGGGAGACCCTGTCTCAAAAAGACCAACCCCCCCAAAAAAGATTTTTATCTATCTATCTATCTATCTATCTATCTATCTATCTATCTATCTATCTATCTATCTATCTATAGCCAGGGTCTCCTTGTAGCCCCAGCTGACCTGGCATTGGCTTATAACCAGGCTAGGCTTGATCTCTCAGAGATCCAGTCGGCCTGCTTCTGCCTCCCAAGTGCTGAACTAAATGCCCACACCACATGTTCAGCTGAAAGAAGATAATATTAAAGGAAGAAAGGAAGAGAAGGAAGGAAGGGAGGGAGGGAGGAAGGGAGTGGGAGAAGGGAAGAAGGAAAAAAGGAAAAAAGAAGGACTGACTAATTTGGCTAACTTGGAAAGAACAAAACCAGTCAAATCCAATTTTATAGGTGAGAAAATAAACATTAGAAAATGTCTGAGATTCATAAAGTCTCTTAGGAACTACATAAGTAGCCAGGTATTGTAGCATATGCCCAATGTCCCAGCACTCAGGAGGCTGGTATAGGAGGATCATAAATTTGGAGCCAGGCTGAATTGTGAACTTAAGGTCAGCTTAGACTATAGATTGATACCTTGTCTCCAAAAAAAAAAATAAGCTAGGCATGGGTGGTGGTGTACGCCTTTAATCCCAGCACTCAGGAAGAAGAGGCAGATGATCTCTGTGAGATAGAGGCCAGCCTGATCTACTTAGTTCTAAGCCACCTGGGGCTACAGGGGAGCCATGTCTCAAAAAATAAAACCAAATATTTGTTAAGTAAAATTCTTGGTTTTTTTTGTTTTGTTTTGTTTTTAAGGGATTCACGCACAGTTTTCAGATCACATTGATGTTGCTCAGTTTGCCATACAATTAGGTAATTGGCACTAGCATCCACAGATGAGGGATACCATTCATCGTTTGTTTTTCTGGGACTGTGTTACTTCACATAGCACGATATCTTATAGTTCCAGCCATTCACCTGCAAAGTTCATGATGTCATCTTTCTTTACTGCTGCATAGAACTCCATTGTGTAGATGTACCACATTTTCTCTATCCACTCATCAGTTGAGGGGCATTTGGGTTGGTTCCAGCTCCTTGCTATTGTGAAGAGAGCTGCAATAAATATGGCTTTGCATGTATCTCTGCGATAAGATGGGTCTTGTGGGTACATGCCCAGGAGTGGTATGGCTGGATCAGGTGGCAAGCTCATTTTGAGTCTTCCAAGGGTTCTCCACACTGCTTTCCCGTCGTGGTGTACGAGTTTACATTCCCACCAGCCGTGGATGAGTGTTCCCCTTTCCCCACAAACCTCTCCAAACTTGGTATCCTTTGTTTTCTTGATCCTAGCCCCTCTTATTGGAGAAAAGATGATAACTTTTTTTTTTTTTTTTTTTTTTTGTCTTTTCAAGAACCGGGTCTCCTGTTAGCCCCGGCTGGCCTGGAACTCACTCTGTAGACCAGGCTGGCCTTGAACTCACAAAGATTGCTGTCTGCCTCCCAAGTGCTAGGATTAAAGGCGTGCAACACCCACCCTGCTGGGAGTAAGATGTTATCTTAACGTGGTTTTAATTTGCATTTCCTGGAAGATGGAAGTAAAATTCTTATTAAGACAAGGTTTCATATATCTCAGTCTGGCTGGAACTTGCTGAGGATTACCTTGAACTTTAGATTCTCCTCCTTCCACCTCTGGAATGGTGGGATTATACCACCCCACCCAGTATATGCAGTGCCAGTTGAACCTAGGCCTTAATACATGCTAGGCAACGTTCTAAGACAACTGGCATCTCACGTCACTTTAACTACCAGACGTTGTTAGTCGTAGGATGTGGACCACACACAAACAAAAGAAAAAAAATTTTTTTTAATTGTTAGTGTGTTTACGTACTTTTTTGCATGTAGGTCTTGCACCGTCGTGCTGCAGCCTGCGGAGGGTCACGACAGAGGGTGATTCCCCTGGAAAATGGAGGTTAAAGACGGTTTTTTTCAGCCGCCATGTAGGTGTGGGAATCAACCCGGGGTCCTCTGCAAGAGCAGTCAGTGCTCTTAACCACTGAGCCATCTCTTCAGCCCCAACAAAAATCTTTAATAGAGCTTTCTAACATTTACATAATGATTTTTTTAAATTTATTTTTGTGTGTGTGTGTGTATTTTTTTTTAATATCTGTATGTGTATGAATATACTGTCTGTATGTAGGTCTGTGCACCCGTGTAGTGCAATGCCTCGGAGGTCAAAGAGGGTGTCGATTCCCCTGGAACTGGAGGTTCTCTGGAATTGGAGTTTACAAACGGTTCTCGGCCACCATGTGGGTGCTGGGGATGAACCTGGGGTCCTCTGTAAGAGTGGTCAGCGCTCTTAACCGCTTGGCATCTCTCCAGCCCATTGATGATGATCTTTTAAAAATGGGGGCTAGAGCCGGCATGGTGGCACACGCCTTTAATCCTAGCCACTGGGAGGCAGAGCGCGCGAATCTTTGTGCGTTCAAGCCGACCTGGTGTTACACACGAGTATTCCAGGACATGAGGCTACAGGGAGACCCGGTCTGAAAAGACCAAACAAACAAAAAAAAAAAAATGTGGGCTAGAGAGATGGCCTAGCAGTTAGGAGCGCCAACCGCTCTTACAGAGGACCCGGGTTCGATCCCCAGCACCCACGTGGTGGCCGAGAACCGTCTAAAACTCCAATTCCAGGAGAACTCCAGTTCCAGAGGAATCCGAGACCCACTTCTGACCTCCGCGGCATTGCACAACACGGGTGCACAAACTTGGATGCAGACAGTACATTGATACACATACAGAAATAAATAAAATGCCGGGCATGGTGGCGCGCGCCTTTAATCCTAGCACTTGGGAGGCAGAGGCACGCGGATCTCTGTGAGTTCGAGGCCAGCCTGGTCTACAGAGTGAGTTCCAGGACAGCCAGAGCTACAGGGAGACCCTGTCTCAAAAAAATAAAAAAATAAAAAATAAAAATAAAATGATATATAGGCTGGGCGTGGTGGTGCACGCCTTTAATCCTAGCACTTGGGAGGCAGAGGCAGGCGGATCTTTGTGAGTTCAAGGCCAGCCTGATCTACAGGTCCCAGGACAGCTGGGGCTACAGAGAAACCCAGTTTCAAAAAGACCAAAAAAAAAAAAAGACAGATAGATAGATAGGTAGGTAGGTAGGTAGGTAGGTAGATAGATAGATAGATAGATAGATAGATAGATAGATAGATAGATAGATACTGTGTCCCATACTTGGAATCTCAGCTATTTGGGAGGCTAAGGCAGAAGGATTAAAGCCAAGCTGGGCAACACAGCAAGACCTGAGTCATGATTTCAGCAATAAAAGTAGGGCCATATGAATTAGTTTCAGCCAAAGGTATCCTCATCAGCTAGGGATGAAAGTAATAAGATAATTTAAGTGTGTTTCTTTTACATACTATGGCCAGAACCATCATGTGTATGGGAAAGAGGTGTATGTAAACTTTTGTGTGGGGATATTTGCATGTGGGTGTGTATGCACACGTATGCATGTTGTGTATGAAGACAAGATCAACATCAAATGTCTTTATCATGATCCACTTTTTCATTTTTTTTTTATTTTGAGGGCTGGACAGATGGTTTAGTGCTTAAGAACAATGGGTTCCCAACACCACATGTTAGGTGACTAACAACCTTCTGTAATTCCAGTTCCTGGGGGTCTGACGCCCTCTTCTGGCCTCTTGCATGTGTACTTATATATATGTGCATGCAAAACATTCTTGTACATAGAATAAAATAAATAAAATTCTCTATTTTGGACACTAAACCAATTCATCTAGTCCAGTCATTGCTCTTGGGGGATCTACTGGTCCCTACCTTCTTTCTCTCGTAACACCTAGTTCTGGGTTTGCAGGTGTGCCCCTTTGTGCTGAGCTTGAAACTAGGGGTGCAAACTCAGATCCTGATGCTTGCACCTCATAGTAAGCAGAGTTACCCACTGAGCCATCTCCTTAGGTCCTAATTATCTTCTCTGAAGTAGCCCTCCTATTGGTAGCTAGAAGGTGAATATTTGGGTAAGTTGACATTTGGTAGCTGATAAAATCTGTCAGCTGATAAATCTGAAACTGCTTTACGTAGTATAAAGTTTAACTCTACTTAATGGCCTCAGCTGCTGCATACTTTACTTCTTTAATACTTTATATACTTTAATGTTCTACTTTTTTAATTTGTTATTTTTTAAAATTTTATTTATTTTTGTATGTGTATGAATGTACTGTTTGCATGTAGGTTTGTGCACACGTGTCGTGCAATGCTGCGGAGGTCAGAAAAGGGTCTTGGATTCCCCTGGAACTGGAGTTCTCCTGGAATTGGAGTTACAGATGGTTACAGATGCTCTTAACTGCTAGGCTATCTCTCCAGCCCAATTTATTATTATTATTATTATTATTATTATTATTATTTGGGGTTTTTTTTTGGTCTTTTCGAGACAGGGACTCCCTGTAGCCCCAGCTGTCCTGGAACTCACTCTGTAGACCAGGCTGGCCTTGAACTCACAAAGATTCGCCTGCCTCTGCCTCCCAAGTGCTAGGATTAAAGGCGTGCACCACCTCACCCGGCCAATTTATTTTATTATTATTATTATTATTATTATTATTATTATTTTAATTTTAGTTATTTCTGTATGTGTATGAATGTACTGTCTGCATGCAGGTTTGTGCACCCGTGTAGTGCAATGTCGCAGAGGTCAGAAGAGGGTATTGGATTCCCCTGGAACTGGAGTTCTCCTGGAATTGGAATTTCAGACGGTTCTTGGCCACGCCATGTGGGAGCTGGGGATTGAACCCGGGTCCTCTGTAAGAGCGGTTGGCGCTCTTAACTGCTAGGCCATCTCTCCAGCCCCCAATTTATTATTTTTTATGTGTATGAATGTACTGTCTGCATGTAGGTTGGTGCACCCGTGTCATGCAGGGCTGTGGAGGTCAGAAGAGGGCGTCGGATTCCCCTGGAACTGGAGTTAAAGACTGTTCTTAGCTGCCATGTGGGTGCTGGGAATTGAACCCGGGTCCTCTGCAAGAGCAGTTGGTGCTCTTAATTGCTGAGCCATATCTCCAGCCCCTACTTCTTTAATATATGAATTATTGATAAATGTACACAAGCTCATAATTTTATGCTGATGTGTTTTGGGTTTTTTTTTTTGTTGTTGTTGTTGTTGTTTTGGGTATTTTTGAGACAGGGTTTCCCTGTATCCCCAGCTGGCCTAGAATTCACTCTGTATACCAGGCTTGTCTTGAACTCATAGACATCTGCCTGCCTCTGTCTCCCGTGTGCTGGGATTAAAGGCATGCGCTACCACGACTGGCTGATGTTTCTTTTTTTAATTTGTAGGAAGTTGTATCGTATATGAGTGCACACTTGTGGAAGAGAACAAATGTATGGTATGCATGTGTATATGTCAGGAAACCTTGTGGAATTGATTCTCTTTTTTTACATGGGTTCCAGGGATCAAACTAGCATCATCAGGGCAGCACAAAAAGTTCCTTTTCTTGCTGAACCATCTTCCTGGCCCCTTTGCAGATATTTCTTTGGTAATTTCAGGTATTTGAACCCTGTGCTGAAGAAGATATTGATAAAAATGTCAACAGCATATTCATAAAAAGCCTGAGCCGGACCCCATCTAGTTGTAGCAGCTCTCTGGATTCAATCAAAGCTGAAGGGATCTCTCTGGACTTAAGCAGTAAGATATTTATGAAAGCTAAATAATAATATTTATTTCAGCCGGGCGTGGTGGTGCACGCCTTTAATCCTAGCACTTGGGAGGCAGAGGCAGGTGGATCTTTGTGAATTCATGGCCAACCTGGTCTACAGTGTAAGTTCCAGGACAGCTGGGGCTATAGGGAGACCCTGTCTCGAAAAGACCAAAAAAAGAAAAAAAGAAAAAAAAAATATATATATATATATTAAGAAATGTTTGAGTGGTGTATAAACCCATTGAAGGTTATAAAGAGTTGATAAGTAAAACAATAGTTTACTTTTAATTTTTATTTTGATGAAATGACAACTGTTATATTATAGAAGAATAGAGTTATTTCCTTCAAAAGCCTGTAGTTGGTGGGGAAATAATAAATAGAGCCATTGTACTCTGCTGTACTAAGTGAGTAGCTTCCCAGAAACATCCTTGTTGATGGCTTCAGGATCATGACTAACACATAATCTGAGAGATAACTAAAATATCTTTATAGTTTAGTTTTGACTTACTAATCAAATGAATTTGCTTTACTTCTAGCAAATCGAAATAGCCAAATGGAATCCCAGTTTCTTGGTGACACTATTTGTGAAGAGAGTTTGAGAGAGGTATGTTAAAAATACTTCTCGCTTATTGTTGCATTTATTTATCTAGTGAGATCTTATCTCAAAAATATTTATTTATTCCCCTGCCTAGATCTTGTACTTAACTACTCCTGCCTTCACTTCACTTTCATGGGCACTAGTCAAGGACTTTTTTTCCCCTCATAGTTACCCTTTTGGGGATCCTCTAGACAGACCCTTTGAATGGGGGGGGGGCCCAGTTGCCACACCCAGCGTCCCTTTTCAGCATGGTAGAAGTCAGAGTGGTTGGCATCCCAAATCTCTTCTGGCGATTGTGGTGACCCTTTTCATAGGGTAACATAACTAAACAAGAGCTAGAAATTGACTAGGCAGTTTAGGGATGAGACCCCTCCTCCCCCCCGCCCCTGTCCCCCCTTCCCATTAACCAGACTCTTTCTCAACTGAGAACTCTATGCTTCCTGCACCAGCCAATATACACTTATCCTTCTGGTAGCCTCGAAAGAGTAAGGAAAAAAAAGGAAGGTGGGGAGAAGAATTACATACCAAGCCCTGTAGACTGATAGACTGATTATTTTACTAGCTAAGAAATGAAAATTCCCCCCCCCCATTTTTTTGCTTTGTTTTTGTATTCTTGTATTTTTGTGAAAAGAGAAGAAAAAAAGTAAAACAACAGGGAAATGTATTTGTTCAAAGCCTACTTAAAAATGCACACACAGGAGCCAGGCATGGTGGCGCACGCCTTTAATCCTAGCACTTGGGAGGCAGAGGCAGGTGGATCTTTGTGAGTTCAAGGCCAGCCTGGTCTACAGAGTGAGTTCCAAGACAGCTGGGGCTACAGGGAGACCCTGTCTCAAAAAGACCAAAAAAAAAAAAAAAAATGCACACACAGGGCTGGAGAGATGGCCTAGCGCTTAAGAGCGCCCGACTGCTCTTGCAGAGGACCCGGGTTTGATCCCCAGCACCCACATGGCGGCTGAGAACTGTCTGTAACTCTAATTCCAGGA
>VZQC01007541.1:791525-821038 GCA_009823505.1 Rhizomys pruinosus | reverse complement strand
TTTTGGTCTTTTTGAGACAGGGTCTCCCTATAGCCCCAGCTGGCCTGGAACTCACTCCATAGACCAGGCTGACCTTGAACTCACAGAGATCCACCTGCCTCTGCCTCCCGAGTGCTAGGATTAAAGGCATGCACCACCATGCCCGGTTCAAAGTTAATTTTTATTGAACCTTTGTGCAGTTCATATAAAATTTTCAGTCACGTCTAGACCCATTTCTTTCCTCCCCCCACCCCACTAGAGCTCATGCATTCTGCCAAACATGTTTTTTGTCTTTTTCTCAGTCTCTTAAATTTTCTTTTTTTTTATTTTTGTCTTTTTTTGAGACAGGATCTCCCTTTAGTCCCAGCTGGTCTGGAGCTTGCTCTGTAGACCAGGCTGGCTTTAAACTCACAGAGATCCGCCTGCCTCTGCCTCCCAACTCTAGTATTAAAGTCGTGCACCAAGATGCTGGTCTTAAGATTTTCCATGCAGAAGTTGACTGCTTTGAGCAAAAGTTCACCGTTTGTCAGTTCCTTGACCCAGTCTTTTTTTGTTGTTGTTGTTGTTGTTGTTGTTTCCAATTTGCATCACTCCAAAATATGCATATATGCAAGCCACATTTATCTTTTAGTATCTTCAGTTTATGATTTTTAAAATAGATAATCTGAAAGTTGAATGTTTTTAAATATGTTTTTGTTTTCAAAATGCTAGTCCTGGATCAGATGCTGCAATATACTCCTATAATCTCAGTATTTGGGAGGACCATGAGTCCAAAGTCTTCCTCAGCTACATAGTGAGTTCCAGGCTACATGAAATCATCTAGAAAATTGAAAAAGCAAAAGCAAAAATAAAAATACCACTTATGTCAGACATGGCTGTAATCTAGTACTCAAGAGGCTAAAATGAAGTAGGAGCTGGAGGGATGGCTCAGTGGTTAAGAGCACTGGCTGTTCTTGCAGAAGACCCAGGTTCAAACCCCAGCACCCACATGGCAGCTAACAGCCATCCATAGTTCCAGTTCTAGGGGATCCAGTACACTCTTCTGTCCTCCTTGGGCACTGCACTACACAGGTCCTCTTTTTTTTTTTTTGGTCTTTTCGAGACAGGGTCTCCCTGTATCCCCAGCTGTCCTGGAACTCACAACTCACTCTTTAGACCATGCTGGCCTTGACCTCACAAAGATCCACCTGCCTCTGCCTCCCGAGTGCTAGGATTAAAGGCGTGTACCACCACGTCCGGCTTACACAGGTCCTCTTACACATAACTGTACACATAAAAAAAAAAAGCTAAAGTAAGAGAATCACAAGTTTCAGGCCAGCCTAAGCCACAGGGTTTCTTGTAGTCCCAGCTGTCCTGGAACTCTATGTAGACTAGGCTGGCCTTGAACTCACAAAGATCGCCTGCCTCTGCCTCCTAAGTGCTAGGATTAGCATTGTGTGCAATGACGCCCAGCCTGCAGATTTTTAAAAAGTAGGAACTCAAGAGATGACACAGTGGTTAATAACACTGGTTGTTCTTACAGAGGACCCAGGTTCAATTCCTAGTACCCACATGGTGGCTAACAACTATCCATACCTCCAGTTCCAAGGGATCTGAAACCCTCTTCTGAGCTCTGTGAGCATGACCGGTATGCGCTTGCATACATGCAGGCAATACAGTCATACACACAAAATTTAAAAATAATAAGTATTTCTTAAAAGGAAGGCTGAAGGCACGGCTGGAGAGATGGCTGAGTGGTTAAGAATCCTTACTGCTCTTGAGGAGGTCCTGGGTTCAGTTTCTAGAACCCACATCTAATGGCTCACAACTTCTTGTAACTCTAATCCAGGATATCTGACACCCACTTCTGGCCTCTGAGGGTACCCACACACACATACAGACACATGCTGGACAGATGGCCTAGCGGTTAAGAGCGCCAACCGCTCTTACAGAGGACCCGGGTTCGGTCCCCAGCACCCACATTGCGGCCGAGAACCGTCTGAAACTCCAATTCCAGGAGAACTCCAGTTCCAGGGGAATCCAAGACCCGCTTCTGACCTCTGTGGCATTGCACGACACGGGTGCACAAACCTGCATGCAGCCAGTACATTCATACACATACAGAGATTAAAATTAATAAAAAAAAAATTAAAAAAAATATTTTTTTAAAAGGATACTAGTTCTGAGGAACTGATTAATTTACTTCTATTTCAGTTTACTATAAACACATCATCTACTCCAGAAGACTTGATGTTGAGACAATATGTTTATGGACCCAAGATACAAATTTACAGAGAAGATTGTGAGCTTCTTCGCCAAAAGATTGAAGAGTAAGAAAGTTTATTATGGTTGGTTTTAGAAGGTTTTAATAAGCAAATATTCTTTGTGGTATTTTATCTTTTTTTTTTTTTAACTTATTTCAGTATGTGTGTGAATGTACTGTCTGCATGTATGTCTGTGTACCCATGTCGTGCAATGCCGCAGAGGTCAGAAGAGGGTGTCGGGTTCCCCTGGAAATGGAGTTCTCCTGGAATTGGAGTTTCAGACGGTTCTCAGCCACCATATGGGTGCTGGGGTTTGAACCCGGGTCCTCTGTAAGAGCAGTAGGCACTCTTAACCATAGGCTATCTCTCCAGCCCCAGGGTCTCCCTTTAGTCCTAGCTGGCCTGGAACTCACTCTGTAGTCCAGACTGGCCTTGAACTCTCAGAGATCTGCCTGCCTCTGCCTCCCAAGTGCTAGGATTAAAGGCATGTGCCACCACGCGGGGCAGGGTGTGTTGAGAGATAGGTTTGAGGTTAAGAACACCAGCTGCTCCATCATGAAGATAAGAATTCAAATCCTGGCACCCACATAATAAGCCAGGCAGTTTGCATTCTGGCCTCCACCCCCAAAGGTGCACACATACATATAAACACTCATACACATAAACAATTTTTTTTCCCTGCGCTGGAACTACCTATGTAGATCAGGCTGACCTTGAACTCAGAGATCCACCTGCCTTTGCTTCTACCTCCCAAGCACTGGGATTAAAGGCATGTGTGACCACGCCCAGGTATAAATAAATCTTAAAACAAATCAAAGAGTTCAAGGCCAGTCTCAGCTACATGAGATCTTGTCTGTGGAAAAAAAATTGTATATATTGCCAGGCAGGGTCTTTAATCCCAGTGTTCAGAAGGCAGAGGCAGATCTTAGGTAAATTAGATATGCATAATTCAAAATAATGTTCATCTTGCTGGGTGTGGTGGCGCACGCCTTTAATCCCAGCCTGTGTGACTGTAAGTGGGCTGTGTGTGTTTAAGCAAGGCCTACACTAGACACTAAGTTCGAAGTAGCTACCTTTTATCTCAAATAGGAAAAACAAAGTTTGTTCCAGCCCTGCCCATGGTAGTGCCCGCCTTTAATCCTAGCACTTGGGAGGCAGAAGCAGGGGGATCTTTCTGAGTTCAAGGCCAGCCTGGTCTACAGAGTGAGTTCAGAACAGCTGGGGCTACAGGGAGACCTTGTCTAAAAAGACACCCCCCCCAAAAAAAAAGTTGTAAACACGCTGCTGTAGTGGTACAGGCAGATCTCTGTGAGTTCAAGGCCAACCTGATCTACATAGTGAGTTCCAGGACAGCTGGGGCTGCCCAGAAACCCTGCCTCAAAAAAAATAGAAACCCAACGGGCGTGGTGGCACACGCCTTTAATCCTAGCACTTGGGAGGCAGAGGCAGGCAGATCTTTGTGAGTTCAAGGCCAGCCTGGTCTACAGAGTGAGTTCCAGGACAGCTGGGGCTACAGGGGNACCCTGTCCCAAAAAGAGAACAACAAAAAAAAAGTACTGAATTTGATCCCTGGAATCCACGAGGTAGAAGAAGGGGCTGGAGAGATGGCTCAGCAGTTAGAGCACTTATGGCTCTTGAAGAGGACCTGGGGCCCAGCACTCACACGGTGGCTAAGAACTGTCCTTTATTTATTTATATTTATTTATTTTTTTTGGTCTTGCGAGACAGGGTCTCCCTGTAGCCCCAGCTGGCCTGGAACTCACTCTGTAGACCAGGCTGGCCTTGAACTCACAAAGATCCACCTGCCTCTGCCTCTCGAGTGCTAGGATTAAAGAAGGTATGCACCACCACACCCGGTAGAACTGTCCTTAACTCCAGTTCCAGGGGATCCAACACCCTACCTCTTCTGACCTCTGAGGCACTGCCTGACACAGGTGCTCTTAGATACATACAGGGAATATACTCATACACATAAAATTTTAAAATTAAATTAAAAATAAACCCAGGAATTTTTCTGTGTGTGATGCTGGGATTTAACCCAGGGCCGTTTTTTTTTGTTTGTTTGTTTTGTTTTGTTTTTTAATCTTTTTTAGTTTTTTCCTTTTTTTGGTATTTTTGAGGCAGGGTCTCCCTTTTAGTACCAGCTGTCCTGGAGCTCACTCTATAGACCAGGCTGGCCTTGAATTCACAGAGATCCGCCTACCTCTACCTCCCAAGTGCTGGGATTAAAGGCGCGCACCACTACGTCCGGCTTTAACCCAGGACCTTATACATGCTAGGCAAGTTCTCTATCACTCGACCACTAGCCCTAGGAATTTTAAATTTGGGACTGAGTGTCCTTAAAAATCCTACTTCTGCCACTACTGTGTCAGACAAGTGACTTCACCTGCTTGCATTTCCTCCTCTTTTAAATGAGGCTTCTAACACAGCCTGGCAGGTTTGTATGGGGTTTAAACAGGCACAGAGCCTTTGGCACGGTGCCTGGTATGTGGTATAAGAACTCGGTGAATGTGCCCTGTGTATTGCACACTTCCGGGTAATGACTCAGCCAAAGGTGTGTGATCCTGGAGTCAGAGGAAGGTCATCAGCGGGTGAGGCTGGAAAGAAAATGGCTAAATAATGGGTCATCACAGCATAGTCAAGGGCACAGCAGGACAGCCCAGCCTGGGTAGAGAGGAGCGCTGGAATGAATACCCTTGCCCACTTCATCTCCTCAGAGGTGCCTTATTTAAGAGTAAGTCCTGGTGGCTAGAGAGATGGCTCAGCAGTTAGAGCACTGTCAGCTCTGGTAGAGCACCCCAGGGTTCAGTTCCCAACATCCGTATAGAGGCTAATAACCACCTGTAACTTCAGTTCCGGGAATCTGATGCCCATTTCTGGCCTCTTTGGTCAGTGTACGACACAGGCACACTTACATACACACAGGCAAAGCACTCAGACACATAAATGTCCCTCCAAAGATGTCTAGTATTAGCACTGGCAAGCTGGCTAAGTGGATAAAGCCACTTGCTGCTAAACCTAATAACCTGAGTTCAATCTTCAGGACCCGCATGGTGGAAGGAAGAGAATGGATTCCAGTAAGCTGTCTTCTGATGTCCACGTGTGCAGATGGCCCCCATGTATCCTCACGCACATAAAAATAAGTAATGACACTTTTTTTTTGGTCTTTTTGTCTTTTCAAGACATAGTCTCCCTGTAGCCCCAGCTGTCCTGGAACTCACTCTGTAGACCAGGCTGGCCTTGAACTCACAAAGATCCGCCTGCCTCTGCCTCCCGAGTGCTAGGATTAAAGGCGTGTGCCACCACGCCCGGCTTCTTTTTTTTTTTTCTTTTTTTTTATTTAATGTGTATGAATGTACTGCCTGCATGTAGGTTTGTGTACCCATGTCATGCAATGCCTTGGAGGTCAGAAGAGGGTGTCAGATTCCCCTGGAACTGGAGTTCTTCTGGAATCGGAGTTACAGACGGTTCTCAGCTGCCATGTGGGTGTTAGGGATCGAACCTGGGTCCTCTGCAAGAGCAGTTGGTGCTCTTAACCGTCAGGCCATCTCTCCAGCCCAATTTATAACATTCTTAAACTTTTATTGTGTGTTTAATAATAAGATTGGCCATGTTTCTTGATTAAATTTCTCTCAAATTTAGGAAAAATTAGAAATAAATTTTGGCTGCAGGTGAATGCTAGTTTATTTAAGGTGATTTCTAAAACCTATACTAACTTCTTTGCTTATTTTAGATTAAAAGTGTCTGCACTGAACCAAGATAAACTATTGACTGATGTAAATAAGAACCTATGGGAAAAAATGAAACACTGCTCTGATGAAGAGGTATTTTTGTGCCATTTTCTGAATAAGAAGTAACACAGACCTTTTGAAATAACTAACTTTACTTTAGCAATAATGAGTTCTTTATTTCTTAGATGTAGTATGCTACCACTGTCATATTTCATTATACTCAAGTAATTGTTCATCTATAATCTTTAAAGATCTGCATTAACATGTAAAATATATTTGAAATTTCCTCCTTATTTGTCCTTCACTTAAATTTACATGAAGATTTCCTTAATTGATTAGGTATTAGCAACCAATTTTAACTGTCCCCTGATACTTACTACTATTTTGTTCATTAAGAGCCAGCATCATTTTGTAGTTCATAAAGAGAATAAGTGAACTGAAGGCAACAGTCAAAGCAGAATCATTGGTTGGACTGTTAAATAAGTGTACAGAAGCCAATTGTGGTGGCACATACCTATAATACTATCACTGCAGAAGCATAGACCGAAGGACACCACAAGTTCAAGACCACCCTGGTCTATATAGTGAGTTTCAGCCCAGCCAGTGAATTAAATTTGCAAATTAAAAGTGTCTTGGCCTAGGAATTAGTATCTAGAGGTCAAAGCCTAGCACAGGCAGTTGAACCTGGTTTGTCAGACCATTTACCTTATTGTTTTGTTTTAGTAATATACTCTTAACCCTTTCATACAGCTGAAGAACTATGGGATTTCCCTTAACAAAATAAAATCATGTTACACCAAGATGACGAAAGTCTTCACTCACCAGGGAAAAGTGACTCTGTATACCAAGTTGGTGCATTCAGCTAAGGTAATTCAATATAGTTAACACACAAAAAGACTTGTTGAAGATACCTTATAGTGTATATAGATATGAAGAATGTTTCTCAGGAGACATATGAATGAGACTTCATTAAAAAATTGTTTTGTTTTTTTTTAATTGTTTCTAAAAAAAAGAAATTGTTTCTAAGATGGGCATGGTGGCACATGCCTATAGTCCCAGCGCTTGAGAGGCAGAGGATGTCGGATCTCTGTGAGTTCAAGGCCAGCCTGGTGTACATAGTTCTGGACAGCTGTGGCTACAGGGTGACCCCGTCTCAAAAAGACCAAAAGAAAAAAAATTGTTTCTAAAAAGTGAGGCTCAGTTAATCAAAATTGTCAAATCTTGGCATTGTGAGTAATCTGAAATACAGTTACTAATATGGGCTTAGGTCTCATTTCAAATATATTGTCCTCATTATACATACTGGAATAAAATATTTGTTATTCTGTTATTCCATTGGTATAGACTGTAGTATTATCTTCCTTATATCCTTAGTCAGCTGCCTATGTATATGCATGTGATGATCATCCTTTTTTTAAAAAAAATTTTTTTTATTTATTTTTTTATGTGTACAAACATACTGTCTGCATGTAGGTCTGTGCACCCGTGTCCTCCAATGCCCCAGAGGTCAGAAGAGGATGTCAGATTCCCCTGGAACTGGAGTTCTCCTGGAATTGGAGTTGCAGATGGTTCTCAGCCGCCATGTGGGTGCTGGGGATTGAACCTGGGTCCTCTGCAAGAGTGGTTGGTGCTTTTAACTGCTAGGCCATCTCTCCAGCCCATGATCATCCTTTTATAAAGGTTCTAGATAGGGCTTGGATATAGCTTAGTGGTGGAACATTTGTTTAGCATTCAATTTCCCATATCCTAAATGTGTGTGTGTGTGTGTGTGTGTGTGTGTGTGAGAGAGAGAGAGAGAGAGAGAGAGAGAGAGAGAGAGAGAGAAAACAAGAATGAGAAAGAGAACTCTGCTTTTGTTGGGTCCGAAAATTGCACAGAAAAACTCTCAAGTCCAGGATTCAGCCTTTGAAACAATATTTAATTTGCTGGTCCACCAGTGAGCCAATTGAGAACACATAAAGCTTGAACATTGCCATAAGCACTTTTTTTTTAATTTTTTTAGACAGTGTCTCCCTATAGCCCCAGCTGTCCTGGAACCCACTATGTAGACCAGGCTGGCCTTGAATTCACAGAGATCCGCTTGCCTCTGCCTCTGCCTCTGCCTCCTGAGTGCTGGGATTAAAGGCATGCACCACCACGCCCAGCTCAAATATATATATTTTTAATTTTATTTTTATAATTTTTATTTTTACTATATTACTGTATTATTCTTAATAAATTCTTAATTACTGTGGCAAAACACTCTAATAGTAAAAGCTCATGACAGGATCCTGAAAGTAGTAACAGCAGCAAAGCTAGGAAGGGATGCTGCTTACTGGCTTGTGTTGCTGGCTCATGTTCAGCCTATTTTGTACAATATAGAAATATCTGGCCAAGGATGACATTGCCCACAATGGGCACAGGCAAGTCCAATGAAGGCAAAATTATTGCTGTTTCTTCAATTTGGCATTAGATCCATCCATTAACGTATTCAATTCGTTCTTTAACATAATAAAGAAGCTAAAAACAATACCTTCTAGGACTATTTCAACTGAAGGCCATGTTACTTGTCCCCAGATTTTTTTTTTTGTTTTTTAATTTTTTTTTTTATTTATTCTTGTATGTGTATGAGTGTACTGTCTGCATGTAGGTTTGTGCACCCATGTCATGCAATGCCGCGGAGGTCAGAAGAGGGCGTCAGATTCCCCTGGAACTGGAGTTAAAGACGGTTCTCAGCCGCCATGTAGGTGCTGGGGATTGAACCCGGGTCCTCTGCAAGAGCAGTCGATGCTCTTAACCGCTAGGCCATCTCTCCAGCACCCTGTCCCCAGATTTTGAATTATAGCTTTGAGAAGGAAGAGGAGAGGGACATTATCACATTCGTACAGCAGGCAGGAAATACTTAAATCAAGCTCACCAGAATTGGTTTCATTGGGAGTGAAACCTAATTTTTCTTAAAAATATTAAAAGTAACATGTGCAGAGTATTAACATATAGTAGGGTTATAGAATCTAATGGACCAACAGCAAGTCACAATAAACATACAAGAAATTAAAGACTAGATCTATGACACATTTAAAGAAAACAAAAAATGTTTCATTTTAAGTGCAAAAATAACATAAATGTAGGTAATGATTATTAATACTGGTTTTTTTTTTTTTTTTGTCTTTTGGTGACAGGGTCTCCCTGTAGCCCCAGCTGTCCTGGAACTTGCTCTGTAGACCAGGCTGGCCTTGAACCCACAAAGACCCGCCTGCCTCTGCCTCCCAAGTGCTAGGATTAAAGGTGTGTGCCACCAAGCCCGGCATTAATACTTTCTTTTTTTTTTTTTTTTGGTCTTTTCAAGACAGGGTCTCCCTGTAGCCCCAGCTGTCCTGGAACTCACTGTGTAGACCAGGCCGGCCTTGAACTCACAAAGATCCACCTGCCTCTGCCTCCCAAGTGCTAGGATTAAAGGCGTGGGCCACCACGCCCAGCAATACTCTCTTTTAAAGGACCTAAAGGTCCCCCAAATTTTACTACAGGTAGTTTTATGTGCCATCTAATAGATGATTAAAGAAATGTGTAGAAAGGAATAATTTCAAGTATTACATTCAGTTTTAAAATTATTTACTAACAGGTCAACAGATATTTGTATGTACCGGTAACTCAGTATTTATATATGTCCTTTTCACCTGAGGCTGTAACAAGGTGTGTTGTACATACAAAGGGGTGGACTTAGAATTTCACTGGTAAAGTTAATTTTCAGAGACCATCCACATGTTGCACAGTATTGAGAATCTCTAGTTGTGGAACACAATTTTTGTACATGCTATAACCACATTATATAACCATAGTACTTTATACATACATTCATATGGTTTTTAGAACTTAATTTTGATGATGGCAGTTTATATAGGTTGTATATATTACTATCATGCACAAACATACCCACTTTGGAGAAAACACTATATACTGTCCATCAATGGTCTGATAGATTCCTAATATGCTATAACTATATTACAGAGTTGTTAACAGTATCATCTGTACACATTTATCTACACATTTATACAAGAGATTTTTATTCTAGTGTTTGTATTGAACTGACTAACATACCTTGCTGTCAGACATGTTTTCATTCTTCAGAGATGTCATTTAAAGCATACAGTCTCGATTGTATTCCCAAGACTGAGGTAGCTAATACAGTTTTTCTATTATGCTGTCATTGATGTCTTAGACCTCTAGTTTCAAAACTATGAACTTATTGAAATATTTTAACCAGTGATGGAAAACAGAATTTATATATCCAATTTGTACTGAAGGCTAGACATAACTAAAGTTATAATAATTAAAGACAGTTTCACCAAGGAAGAAGCTAAAGAATGAGGTATCAGGAGACATTCAGTCCTACCAAGGCAGTACAAAACCAAGACAATTCAGCAGTAGACAATACCAAAAACCATTTTAGACTATTTCATTGGAGGGAAGAGATTGTAGTTTACAGGGATCCAGGGGAACCTGTGTGCCACTATTTAAGTGCCAAAGTATGAATGATTTTTGTTTTTATTTTACTTTTTTATATTTTTTGATACAGGGTCTCCTGATTGCCTTAGCTGGCCTGGAATTCAGTCTGTAGACCAGGCTGGCCTTGAACTCACAGAGATCCGCCTGCCTCCTGAGTGCTAGGATTAATGGTGTTCTCTGGTCAGAGGGACAGTGGCACAGCCTGGCTAAGTAGGAGAAGAGAAAACAAACATCTGTAAGTGAAACCATAAGGGTTAAAAATCAGGTCTTGCCGGGCATGGTGGCCCCTGCCTTTAATCCTAGCACTAAGGCTGATCTTTGTGAGTTCAAGGCCAGGCTGGTCTACAGAGTGAGTTCCAGGACAGCTGGAGCTACAGGGAGACCCTGACTCGAAAAAAACAAAAACAAAAAAAAAACAAAAAAAAAAAATCAGGACTTCAGAGGTCTGGAAAACAACTTAAAAGTAAACTGATGCCTTCTGGGGGCAGAGGGATTTTCAGGCCAACCAGGGCTACATAGTTATACACTGTTAGCTCCTATCTAAAAAGACAAGAAAAGATGGGATCAGTAAGGCCTTGTCTCCAGAGGGTGTGGCTGAATAGTAAATGGGGTTCCATAGAAGGGGGGACTGAATGGTGGGAGAGGCACAGGGTGGTAATGTTTAGAGGGGCTGCAGGATGGGATGAGTCACAGTGTAGGTGGAAAAGGAGGGGCCAGCATGGAGATGGCATTTAAGCAGAGGTCCTTGAGAGAAGGTCAAAGGGTCAACTGAGCGGTGCTGAGATGCAGGAGCCTGCTGATGTGCTGGATTCTCAAATACAGGAAGGTCTTCCTGGGGCTGCAAATCCTCCTCTGCTCCCAGGCCGTCCAGTGCCCTCAGATATTCCAACGTCTTCAGCCCCAGCAATGTACCCAGGTTCCCAAATGCCCCCAGGGCTCCATATGACCCCAACACGTCCGATGTAAGGAAGGTACCCATTGAATGGAAGCAATGCAGCAGCTGGAGGTCTCCAAGTGCTGGTTCAGCTCCCAATGACCCCATCACCTCCAATGCAAGGAAGGTGCCCATTGAATGGAAGCAACGTAGCAGGTCTCCAAAAGCCCCCAGAGGCTCCAGTGAATTCAGGTCATCAGGTTTCCCCAGCCCTCCTGAGTGGACTCAATCCCCTGGGGTCCAAATGCCCATGGATCGTCCAAGAAAGCAGCGGAGGGAACGGGCAGTTTATACCGAGGAGCAGAAAGAAGCTTTGGAAAAATGTTTCAGAAATCAAAAGTACCTGGAGCGTAAGGAACGCCAGGAGCTTGCACAGAAGATCGGTGTGAAAGAGTACCAGGTCAAGTTGTGGTTCAATACTCACAAGAGCATCCTGAGCAGCCTCTTTTACCACCACCCTGGACTCGTGCAAGGCCTGGAGGCCAAGGTCAGTCCACGCACCACAGAGGCCCAGACCCTGGTACGGCCCCTGCCAGTGGGGATTCCACATGCCCAGGTTCGTCAGATTGCAGCTGCACTCCTCAAGTGGGGCCAGAGTGGGGATCCCACAGCCTGGAGTCCTCTTTCGAGGGTTCTATGAGCACTCAGGAGGACCTGGTGGCTGCTTAAGCATCTGCTGCAGCTTTCCTTGGGTCAGGTCTCCCAGACAAGGAAGCAGACCCAGATCAAATGATGCTTCACCAGACCCGACCATCGAAGCTCCAGCCCCACCCGGAGGCCCAGTTTCCAGAGCAGCGCCCAGTTTGGCTCAGGCAGAATCCCCAGCCCTAACTGCAGTCCCAGAGTAATCACTGTTAACCTCTGAATCAAAGTTCTTCATGAACTAGACACAGTTTTAATTCCTGAGCACTGGACCTATTTTACTCGAAGAGCTTTTCTCAAACTGGGAATTGTAGGTTGTTTGACCCTGTCTTTTGTCTTGTCTCGCCCAGTCTTTTCAGCTCCAAGAGGTCTCCTGACCCCTAGGCTTGTACGTAGACCCCTTGTTGTTTGACCATTAGAGTAGAGGAAGGAAGAGGTGAGACATGCAGAGCAGGACATGGTACAGGTCTGAATTTATGGGAGTGGAAGACCCTTCTGTCCCTGAGCCAGAACTGAGTGCTGTCCCTACCAGGCCATGAATGCCCCCACTAGGCTCCTTGGGTTCCCAGGGATAATGCCCATGGGACCATCCCTCTCCTTGTGCCTCCCGAGTGCTGCGGTTACAGGCACATGATAACAAGCCTGGCTCTACTAAGAACTTCAGCTGGTGACAAATGCAATAATATGGAGCCGGAGGCACAAAGGCATGGCACATGGTGAGGGTCACAGGAAGAGTCTTTTCTTAGCTGGAGGTCAGACCCGGGATCTCTGGACATAGACACCCACTACCCCAACCTCATAGATGCAAAAGAACTCTCAACTCCAAGGGAAGGCAGAATGGGGTTTGCAAAGCCTAAAACTAGAATTACATCATTCCAGAGGCAAAGCCAATAACCATAGTTACACCAGACCAGGGCAGGTCAGTTAACAGAGAAATGTTTCAGTTAGGAAAAACAAGCTTCTTAGAACTGCAGAAACAGAGGGTTCCATTGGGCTGGTGAGACAGGGTATGCTGCCTGGCTATTGGTATGTTTCCCAGGATTGTAGAAGCAGTGTACCTCTTGAATCTAAAGGTGCAGTTTTCATGGGACCAGTTCTGACTGGCTGTCTGCAGAGTGGTGGGGCAGGGCTAGGCAGAATCTCAGGGTGAGGAACAAAGTAGAATCAGTTTTTCCATTTCAATAAGTGTGTTTTATGTGAGCTATCCTTTTTATTTAAAGAAATAAAATGTTACTGGGCATGGTGGCGCACGCCTTTAATCCTAGCACTCAGGAGGCAGAGGCAGGCAGATCTTTGTGAGTTCAAGGCCAGCCTGGTCTACAGAGTGAGTTTCAGGACAGCTGGGGCTACAGGGAAACCCTGTCCCAAAAAATACCAAAAAAATAAATAAATAAATAAAATGTTTTTGACTTAAAAAAAAAAGACTAAAAAAAAAGTAAACTGAAGTAAGAATACCTGTAAACAAGCAACATTACTTTAAAGCAGCTTAATTTAGAGAACAAATTCAGTCTAACAGATAACAAAATCTTAAGATAACCAGTTTAGGAACTTAGGAACCACGGGTTTAAATTGGGCCTTTGAGGGGTTGGAGAGAAGGCTCATTGGTTAAGAGCACTGACTTTTCTTGCAGAGGACCAAGGTTCTATTCCCAGCACCCACATGGCAGCTAAGAACCATCTTTAAGCTGCGAGTGGTGGGAGGCAGAGGCAGGCAAATCTCTGAGTTCAAGGCCAGTTTGGAACACAGAGTGAGTTCCAGGCTAGCTGGGGCTATAGGGAGGAAAAAAAAGAATCTGCTTCCATTATAGCCAAGGTGCTAAAAAGGGACTTCTCTCTTTCTCGGGAGTAAAGGGAGAGAATGCGGTCTGAGTGGTTAAAAAACAAACAAACCAAAAAAAAAAAACCAAGCATGGTGGTGCGCTCCTTTAATCCTAGCACTTGGGAGGCAGAGGCAGGTGGATCTTTGTGAGTTCAAGGCCAGCCTGGTCTACATACTGAGTTCCAGGACAGTTGGGACTACAGAGAGACCCTGTCTCAAAAAAAGATAAACAAACTGACAAACTATGGGAAGTGTTGCATACAGTATCACTGTTTATAGAAATATAAATTTAATCTAAAATTGAGTTTGTTTGGTGGCACATATCCACAGGAGGCTAAGGCAGGAGTATTGGCATAAGTTCAGGGACAGCCTGGGCTACATAACAAGGGAAACCGTGTCTCAAAAAGACAAAAAAAATAAAGAAAAGAAAACAAAGAAAAAATACATCAAAGGCTATAATTCTGCTTGATCATTGTTCTGTATGTCTCTCTGACCACATGAAAAAATATTTATTATTTTTGTTTTGTTGTTCTTTTTAAGACACGGTCTCCCTGTGGCCCCAGCCATCGTGAAGCTCACTACACAGACCAGGTTGGCCTTGAACTCACAGAAATCCACCTTTTTTTGCCTCCTAAGCACTGGGCCTAACAGTGCGCAACACCATGACTGGCAGGAAATAATTTTATATATTTTTTTACTCATTTATTTATGTGTATGAATGTACTGTCTGCATGTAGGTTTATGCACCCATGTCATGCAATGCTGCGGAGGTCAGAAGAGGGTGTCAGATTCCCCTGAACTGGAGTTAAAGACGGTTCTTAGCCACCATGTGGGTGCTCCCCAGCACCCAGATCCTCTGCAACAGCAGTCGGTTCTCTTAACCACTGGGCCATCTCTCCAGCCCAAGGAAATAATTTTTTAAACCCTTTT
Organism: Rhizomys pruinosus; assembly: GCA_009823505.1. Classification (NCBI taxonomy): domain Eukaryota; kingdom Metazoa; phylum Chordata; class Mammalia; order Rodentia; family Spalacidae; genus Rhizomys; species Rhizomys pruinosus. The sequence goes on along the minus strand of VZQC01007541.1, from coordinate 806,279 downwards.
CCTAAGTAATAAATAGCAGTATCCTATATTCCATGAAACACATATAGAAAATCCTGAATAAGCTGGGCGTGGTGGCTCACGCCTTCAGTCCTAGCACTTGGGAGGCGGAGGCAGGCGGATCTTTGTGAGTTCAAGGCCGGCCTGGTCTACAGAGGGAGTTCCAGGACAGCCGGGGCTACAGGGAGACCCTGTCTCGTAAAGACAAAAAAAAAAAAAAAATCCTGAATAAAGAGAAGTACAAAATTAACTCATTAACTTTTAAAATTAAATTTAAAAAGTTTTAGTCAAGACTGAAAACCTTGACCTTAATTTTAAGATTTGATTATTGCTAGAAAGATTCAGCAGTGCAATGCACTGCCTGCTCTTGCAGAGGACCTGGGTTAGGTTCCTAGCACCCACATGGCAGCCAACAGCCATCTGTAAATCTAGTGCCAAGAGATCCAACATCTGCTTCTGGCCTCCTCAGCGACTGCACACAGGTGTACTTCCATACAGGCAGTACACTCATACACATGAAAAAAAAAGATAGATATGTATAATACAATATATATAAATTATATATATAATTTTTTTTTTTTAAGATTTGTACTGGCCTATAACCCTAACTACTTGAAAATTGAAGGCAAGACTATCACAAGTTAAAGGTCTGCCTAGGCAGTTTAGTAAGATTCTTTCTCAAAATTAAAAGGGAAAAAAGAGCCTAGAGTAAACCTCACCAGTAGAGCATGGGACCAGAATGTTCAGTCCTCTAGGTTTAATCTCCAATATTATCTAGGAAAAAAGAAAAGCAAGATTTGCCTCTTTATATGCCATGACAATGGCAATTATATCAACAATTTGAACCATTATGTTTTGTGGGTTGTTTTTTTTTGGGGGGGGGGTGTCTTTGATTCAGGGTCTCCCTGTAGCCCTAGCTGTCCTGGAACTCACTATGTAAACCAGGCTGTCCTTGAACTCACAGACATCAGCCTACCTCTTCCTCCTTTGTACTGGGATTAAAGGCCTGCTGCACCACACCCTGTTGAACCATTATGTTTTGTTCACAGAGTAAATCTTTTTTTTTCCTTTTTTTTTCACTACAGATATAGCTTGATAGAGATTAAATCTTATAGTCTATAATATTTTGTTTTTAGAATGAAAAGGCGAAACTTCAGATTAAGATTAATGAGATGGACAACATACTTAGGAAGATCAATAACTGTCTCACTGAAGTGGAAATAGGTAAAGTATTTGATACTTTCCTAGGTGCTGGCGATGTAGATCAGTGGTAATACTTGCCTAACATGCAGAAGACCAAAGTCTTACTGTTCTATTTTAGCAGCTTGAGATAACATGATGAGTGGGTAAAGGTGCTTGTCACCAAGCCTGGTGACTTTGGTTTGAATCTTGGAACCCATAGGGCAGAAGGGGAGAACTCACTCCCCAGAATTGTCCTTTGACTTCCATAGACATGCTGTAGCATATACTTCCCCATACACAAATACACAGATCAAAAGAAATATATTTAATAAACATTTTTATTAGAAATCTTTATTATAATCATTCATAGCACAATAAAGAAGAGATGTGCCCCTCCCCCCAAAAAAAGAGACGCCCAAGAAATTTAGTCCTTTTGCAAAGCTCTTTATAACCTAGACCATAATCTTGGAATCCATTATGGGACTAAATCTTTTTTTTTTGGGGGGGGGGAGATGGTGTTGATTTATTGATGCTGCTTTGTAAGAACAAATTTACAACTCTGGGGAGGATCAGGTGGTTAAAAGGCTACAGGAGCTTTGATGTTGGGTGGCAAGGAGACAGCACTGCAAGGGGCTGGTTTGCTTATAAAACACATGCTAAGTTGGTGGCTGTGGCTGCAGGCAGGCTGGTCCACCTTTCTCTGCACCTCTCTCACAAGGACCCCTAGCAGCCTGTGGGTCAGACTAGGAAGGCAACAGCTGCTGGGATCTTGCCATCCTTTGGAAGTTGGAAAACTTAGGGACTGGGTGCTGATGCTGCTGTGGCCATAGGAGGGGCACCTTTAGAAGTCCAAGAGCAGCTGAGAAGAACCTTCTCCAACTGATCTACATGTATGATATCCAGGTCTTCTGCCTGGGCCTGCCGGACCCCACGAACTGCAGCTTCCACTACGAAGATTCTCAGGAGCTCCGTCATAAGCTGCAGTGCTTCTTTGGTCACTTTAGTCCCTGAAGTGCAGGTGCAGTAGCTTGCTCACCAGCTCCTTCTACAGGCTGCAGCTCGCTTCCTCCATGGCCACGGCACCACAAGCTCTTGGGACTAACTCTTGAAAGTTGTACTCTGACCACAGGGACACCCACACACCTATACACATATCAATAATAATAATTAATAATAATAATAGCTAGGCGTGGTGGCTCATATCTGTAATTCCAGCTCTTGGGAGGCAGAGGCAGGTGGATCTCTGTGAGTTCCAGGACAGCTGGGGATAGAAGGAGACCCTGTCTCAAAAAGACAAATAATAGCCGGGCGTGGTGGCGCACGCCTTTAATCCTAGCACTTGGGAGGCAGAGACAGGCGGATCTTTGTGAGTTCAAGGCCAGCCTGGTCTACAGAGTGAGTTCCAGGACAGCTGGGGCTACAGGGAGACCCTGTCTCGAAAAGACCAAAAAATAAAAAAATAAAAAAAAAAATAAAAAAAAAAGACAAATAATAATAATATAAATATAATAAATGAAACAAAAATTTTAGGGACTACAGAAAATGGCTCAATAGTTAAGAGCACTTGCTGCTCTTGCAGAGGACCTGGATTGGCTTTCCAGAACCTACTTGGTGGCTCACAGTGTAACTCCAGTTCCAGGAGATCCAACAGTGTCTTCTTGCCTCCAAAGGCACTAAGCATGCATATGATACACATCCATGTATGCAGGCAAAATATTCAATACATATAAAATAAATATATATTTATATATATATGTGTGTGTGTGTATGTATATATTTGCTTTTATATATACTTTGGTCTTTTTTGAGACAGGGTTTTTCTGTAGACCCAGGTGTCCTGGAACTACTATTTAGATCAGGCTGGCATTGACACTGAGATCTGCCTGACTCTTCCTCCTGATGGCTGGTATTAAAAGACGTGCAGCACTACACCAGGTTATTCTTTTTATCTGTGATCTTAAATTATTTTTGACCGATTTATTCTAATGTCTCTTTACTTTAGAAACTAAGAATTTGGACAGTCAAGAGAAAGGGAATCCTATGGAAGAGTGGGATTCCGAAATGAGAGCTGCGGAGAAAGGTTAGTGCCTTAGCTAAGGCGATAAAACCAGAGAGGAAATCCCTTCTGAGTTTATGTACTTGTTAGATGAGATTAAGTCATAATTGTCAATAAAGTAGGTGATTTTTGTAGCAACATTCTTCTAGTGTCCCTTTTATGCCTTATTTTCTTTTGTAGAACTGGAACAGCTGAAAACTGAAGAGGAAGAATTTGAAAGGTCAGCTTTCAGTTGAATGTTGGAAAATAAAGAGCTAACGTCCACAAGGCTAAAAGACTTCCTCCCTCCAGAGACTTAAAAGTTTCAACAACATGAGCCTTAACTAGATGGACTCCAGGCTTATTTCCACTTTGAGTTAGAATGCAGAGGACATGTCAGTTAGCAGTCTTTTTGGTGCCATTATTATTTTACAAGCCATTAATCCGTGGAAAAATTTCTCAAACTTTAAATATTCAGGAAAAAAGCAACTATAAGATGTGGCTTTTTTATATTTCTTAGATTTATGAATCTTACTCAACCATAACCCTATGAGAAATTAAATGTAAAATATAACAAAAACAACAAAATTTGAGATGACAAATATAAGACAGTTGTATTGTTCAGCTGAAATTAAATTAACAGGACTGGATGTGTTGGTGCATGCCTGTTATGTCAGCATTTGTGAGGCTGAGATGGGAAGATTTCTGTGAGCTCAAGGTCAGCCTGGGCTACATAGTGAGTTACTGGCCAGTTTAAGATGTAGATTGAGACCTAATCGAGAAAGAAAGAGGCTGGTGAGATTGCCATGTGGGTAAAGGCACTTGCTGACAACTTGAGTTTGATATCTGCTATCCATGTGTTAGGAAAGAATTGTTTTCCACACCAAAAGTTGTCACCTGACCCACACATACACGTGCTCTCAGTCTCACACACTTACAAACACACACATATGAAATAATTTGAGACAGGTCTTCCTATAGCCCCAACTGGCCTGGAACTACTGTGTAGACAAGGCTGGCCTCAAACTCAGAGATCTGCTTGCCACTGCCTCCTGAGTGCTAGGATTAAAGGCATGGGCCACCACACCCAGCAATACTCAGCTTTTTTTTTTTTTTTTTTTTTTTATTAAAATTTGTACGAGTCTACTGTCTGTATGTAGGTTGGTCCACCCATGTCATGCAATGCCACAGAGGTCAGAAGAGGGCGTTGGATTCCCCTGGAACTGGAGTTAAAGATGGTTCTTAGCTGCCATGTGGGTGCTGGGAATCGAACCCAAGTCCTCTGCAAGAGCAATCGGTGCTCTTAACTGCTGAACCATCTCTCCAGCCCCAATACTCAGCTTTTATGTGAGTTCAGAAATCCAAACTGAAGTCCTTATACTTTTTATTTTTTTAATATGTACGGATGTACTGTCTGCATGTAGGTTTGTGCACCCATGTCGTGCAGTGCCTCGGAGATCAGAAGAGGGTGTCAGATTCCCCTGGATCTGGAGTTAAAGACAGTTCTCAGCTGCCGTGTGGGTACTGGGGATCAAACCCAGGTCTTCTGCAAGAGCAGCCGGCACTCTTAACCGCTCTCCATCTCCAGCCCCGTCCTTATACTTTTTTGTGAAACACTTTCTTTGCTGAGCCATTTCCCCAGCCCCCAAACTTTTTTTTTTTTTTTTGGTCTTTTGAGACAGGGTCTCCCTGTAGCCCCAGCTGTCCTGGAACTCACTCTGTAGACCAGGCTGGCCTTGAAGTCACAAAGATCCGCCTGCCTCTGCCTCCCAAGTGCTAGGATTAAAGGCATGCAACACCACTCCCGGCTCCAAAACATTTTAATAGTCTGAAGTCACTAACAAATACTTTGTTTTTCTATGAATACCTGATTTTATTTGCAGGAAGCTTTCAGAATTGGAGATACTAAAAGAGCAGACCCTTGCTCAGATAAAATTCATCCAAAAACAAACAAATATTACTGAAGAATTACTGGACCAATTGAGGTAAGGAAAAAAAAGGTGTTATTTCTATTTTATTCTGTGCTTATATGTTGTGACAAGTTTTTGGAGGAATTTGGATTTTTATATTATTTTGAGATATGGTCTCCCTTTGTTACCCTGGATTGTCTAGCATTGCAGGGCCTGAGCAGTCTTCCTGCTTAAGCTTTGCAAGAAGGTAGAAATACAGATGTATGCCACAATATCCAGCAAATGCTATGGGTTTTTAGTTTATAGTATACAGTGTAGCCTCAAAAACAGTCACTGTAGCCAGACTTGTAGGTACTCGCCTTTAATTGCAGCACTTGGGGAGTAAGAGGCAGGTGGATCTCTGAGTTCAAGGCCAGCCTGGTCTACAGAGTGAGCTCCAGGCCAGCTGGGATGAAAGGGAGACCCTGTCTCAAAAATACAAAAAAGAGCCACTGTAAGGTCACAAGATGGCTCAGTAGATAAAGGTGTTTGTTGCCAAGTCTGACAACCCGAGTTCAGTCCTCAGGTCCCACATACTGGAAGAGAGACCTGAATCCCAAAAGTTGTTTTATTTCTACATTTGCACTGTGGCATGTAGGTTTGTGTGTGTGTGCAAAAACATACAAATGATATTAAGTAATTTTTAAAATCTGTTTCCAAACTAAGGTGGTTTGATGTTAAAATATCTTTAATATTTTTTAATGGCATAGACTTTTCCCTGTATATCACTCAAGATATTCATATTTCTTCCAAAAGCATAAGATTGAATCAAGTATGCTGCCTCACATCTGTAATCCCAGCACTTAGGAGGCCAGAAGCAAGACAATCAGTGTTCATGATCAACACAGGCTGGCCCTAAAACTCAGCGTGATCTGCTTCCCTTAGCTTCTAGAGTACTGGAATTACAAATGTGTATCACCATGCCTGGCCTTTCACCTCTTTAAATTGAAATGTTGAGGCCCACTCCAGTAATCCCAGCACTTGGGAGGCAAAGGCAGGAGGATCTCTGTGAGTTCAAGGCCAGCCTGATCTACATAGTGAGTACCAGGACAGCTGGGGCTTCAGAGAGACCCTGTCTCAAAAAGACAAAAAAGAGAAAGAGAAAGAGAGAGAGAGAGAGAGAGAGAGAGAGAGAGAGAGAGAGAGAGAAAGAGAGAGAGAGAGAGAGAAAGAGAAAGAAGAAAGAAGAAAGAGAAAGAGAGAAAGAGAGAAAGAGAGAGAGAGAGAGAGAGAGAAAGAGAGAGAAAGAAAGAAAGAAAGAAAGAAAGAAAGAAAGAAAGAAAGAAAGAAAGAAAGAAAGAAAGAAAGAAAGAAAGAAAGAAAGAAAGAAAGAAAGAGAAAGAAATGTTGATCATTTCCCAATCTTGTGAGGGGGAAAAACAATAGGTACTATTTGAGTAGTATCAGTAATTCTCCTGGCTTAATCCCCAGCACTGAGGAAAGAAAGGAGGGAGGGAAATGAAGAAAGAGAAGGAAAGTTTAATTGTTTTTTTTCTTGTTTATTCTTCTTTAGTTTGTCTGAGTGGGATGTCATTGAGTGGAGTGATGACCAAGCTATATTTACCTTTGTTTATGATACAGTAGAACTTACCATCATCTTTGGAGAGCCAGTAGGTGAGTAGCAAAACTAAAATAATCCTCTGTAGAGAAATAAATGGTTAAATTCACTAAAGATCCAAATCTTTATTTTTACCATAGGAGTAACTAATGAAGATACGGCTGAGAATCTTAGAGGGGTCAGCTACTTTAGTGATAATAGGTTGGGGGAGAGGTTTGCCAGAGATTGAACCCAATGTTTCCTACATGCTAAGCTTATACTCTACCACTACCCAGCACAAAAGAATGTTCTGGCCGGGCGTGGTGATGCATGCCTTTAATCCTAGTACTTGGAAGACAGAGGCAGGCGGATGTCTGAGTTCAAGGACAGCCTGGTCTACATAGTAACCTCCAGGCCTGTTAGGACTAAAGGGAGACCCTGTCTCAAAAAGACAAAAAAATAAAATAAAAAATATATATATGTATATATATATATGTATGTATAAAAATGTATGGTCTAGAGAGATGGCTCAGTTAAGAATACTTGCTCTTCTTCCAGAGAACCTGGGGTCAATTCCTAGCACCCACCTAGCAGCTAACAATCATCTGTAACTTCAGTTCAGGGGATCTGACCACCCTCTTCAGGTCTCTGTGGACATGGCATGCACGTAGTGAATTACATGCAGGCAGGCAAACCATTCGTGCACATAAAATAAAAATAGTATTTTTTCAAAATTTATCTCTATCCAAATAATGTCCTTTTTTCCCTACTCATTGTTTGTTTGTTTGGTCTTTTAGAGACAGGGTCTCCCTTTAGTTCTAGCTGGTGGCCTGGAACTCACTATGTAGACCAGGCTGGCCTTGAACTTACAGAGATCTGCCTGCCTCTACTGGGATTAAGGGTGTATACAACCACCCCAGCTCCTACTTGTCTTTTTTTATGATACAGAATTTACTCTAATAGCTGTTAGGTTCTTGACTAGCTTTATTTTTGTTCTTAAAAGTGAGGTTACTGGGGGCTGGAGAGATGATGATGGTTCAGTGGTTAGGAGTACTGACTGTTCTTGAAGATTTTGCTCTGGTTACCAAGCACCCACATATTGGTTAACAATCATCTATAACTCCAGTTCCAGGGGATTCCATGCCCTCTTCTGACCTCTGCAGTCATTGTACAACATGAGTGCACTTACATACATGCATGCAATATACTCATACCTATAAAAGAAAAATAATAATTCGTGGGAGTCTTTTTTGAGGTAGGGTCTCCCTTTACTTCCAGGTGACCTGGTACTCACTATGTAGACCAGGCTGGGCTTGAACTCACAGAGATCCACTTGCCTCTGCCTCTGGAGTGCTGGGCTTAAAAGCCTGTACCACCATGCCGGGCATAGATTTTTTTTTTTTTTTTTTTTTTTTTTTTTTTGTCTTTTTGAGACAGGGTCTCCCTGTCGTCCATATGTCCTGGAACTCACTCTGTTAGACCAGGCTGGCTTAACTCACACAAGATCCGCTTGCCTCTGCCCTCACGAGGCTAGGATTAAAGACTGCACCACCACGCCCGGCATTTTTTTTTTTTTTGTAATAATTTTTTTTCTAAGTGAGGTCACCTACAGGGCATGGTGGCTCACTCCTTTAATTTCGGCACTCCCAGGAAAGAGGCAGGGCGATCTCTGAAATTGTGGCCAGCCTAGTTTACATAGTGAATTCCAGACTAGCAGGGGCTACCGGGAGACCATGTCTCAAAAAAAAAAAACTACAAAAATAAAAAACAAGCTTCTGATCTAGAGGTATAGCTCAGTGATAAAGCACTTGCCCTAGTATACTCAAAGCCCTGAGTTCCATCCTTAGCATTAAGGGGAGAGAGAAGTAAAGAGTAATCCACTTGAAAGTTAGTTCTTTGCATATAGATAACCAAATCAGTGGACAGTAGACAGAGACACTTTATAGGATGTGAGATGATCATGTCTATTTTCCATGCCATCTATAGTATGTAGCACATAGAAAGTATCAGTCAGTGTGGGAGTAGTGGCTATCTAAAATTCATTATACTATAAGCATTATTTATTTTTAATACATTTGCTCAGCGAGTGTAGATGTAGAGAAGTCATTCTTCTTATATGATTTTATTTGGTCCTTGAAAGCAAAATTATCTTATGGGAACTAGAGGGGTGGCTTAGTAATTAAGAGCACTTGCTGCTTTGCAGAAGATCTAAGTTTGGTTCCTAACACCCACGTGGCTGCTCATAACCACCTGTATTCCAGTTCCAGGAGTTCCAACTCCCTCTTCTGGTCTCCATGGGCACCAGGCACTCACATAGTGGACATACATACATATAAGCAATATATGAAATATAGAAGTAAATACATCTTTTTCTGAAAATTATCTTTGCACAGTAGTTAGAGTCAAAGGAAGAGTCCTTAACAAGTATAGCTAAGTTCTATACTTTAATTCCTTTCAAAGACCTACCAAATCGATGGCACTGAGCAATACCAGGAAAGCCTTTAATTTAGCATATGCTGAGAATAATGAGTCAAGGGTAAATTATCAACTGCCTATGAAAACACCTTGCTGTGCAAAAGAGTAGAATTCTCAAGTAGAAAAATGAAATATTTGGAATAGGGGATAGAGTTCATTTGCTAGAATGCTTGCTTGTCATTCATGAAAGCACTAGGTTTGATCCTTGGGACTACAGAAATCAGGGATGGTGACATGTGCCTGTAAGGTTAGCATTTGGGAGATGAAGAGAGAAGAATCAGAAGTTCAGGTCTACCCTCATCTACACAGTTTTAGGCCTATTCTACATATATGGAAACCTTGTTGAAAAAAAGCGAGCAAGAGCAAATCTGTTCTTTTCTGCTTCTCTTAGTTGGTCTCCCTTTCTTGGACAAGGCTTATAGGAAGATTGATGACCTGAATTTTCAGTCTCTGTTAGATGGTAAGTTCAAAACATTTAAGCCTCTAACAAATTTGTTGGTAGTTTATAGGCATCATTTGACCTTGAAATGTGTTATTTTATTACTACTACATCTTGAGCAGTAATTATAAGTTATTTCCATACTTTTGAAATTGCTATTAAGATGGGGGCTGGAGGGATGGCCTAGCGGTTAAGAGCGACGACCGCTCTTGCAGAGGACCCGGGTTCGATCCCCAGCACCCACATGGCGGCTGAGAACCATCTGTGACTCCGGTTCCAGGAGAACTCCAGTTCCAGGGGAATCCGAGACCGTCTTCTGACCTCCGCGGCATCGCACGACACGGGTGCGCAGACCTGCATGCAGACAATACATTCATACACATAAAAATAAATAAATAATAAAATAAAAAATAAAAAAAAAAGAAATTGCTATTAAGGGTGTTCAGTCTAACAGTCATGCATATTATTTATATCAATGTTATGAGGTCAATATTATTTCCCACATTTCAATTTAGCTCAGAAAAAGTAAGTATTGTGCTTACAGTTAGGTAGTAAAGAAATCTTGGGGCTGGAGAGATGGCCTAGCAGTTAAGAGCGCCGACCGCTCTTACAGAGGACCCGGGTTCGATCCCCAGCACCCACATGGTGGCTAAGAACCGTCTGTAACTCCAGTTCCAGGAGAACTCCAGTTCCAGGGGAATCTGAGACCCTCTTTTCACCTCCGAGGCATTGCATGACATGGGTGCTCAAACCTACATGCAGACGGTACATTCATACACATACAAAAATAAATAAAATTAAAAAAAAAAAGAAATCTTAGATTTGAACTCAGATTTATGTTATTTTTTTGTTATATTTAAATTCATGGATTTTTAAAATAATTTTATTTATTTTTGTATGTGTATGAGTGTACTGTCTGCATGCAGGTCTGTGCACCCGTGTCGTGCAATGCCGCGGAGGTCAGAAGAGGGTCTCAGATTCCCCTGGAACTGGAGTTCTCCTGGAATTGGAGTTACCAACGGTTCTTAGCCGCCATGTGGGTGCTGGGGATCGAACCTGGGTCCTCTGCAAGAGCAGTCGGTGCTCTTAACTGCTAGGCTATCTCTCCAGCCCCTAAATTCATGTTTTTAACCAACACTATTCTCTATGTTTAGGTTTAAAGTTTTTTGGGGATTTTTTTGTTTTTGTTTTTGTTTTTGTTTTTGGTCTTTTTGAGGCAGGGTCTCCCTGTAGCCCCAGCTGTCCTGGAATTCGCACTGTAGACCAGGCTGGCCTTGAACTTACAAAGATCCACCTGCCTCTCCATCCTGAGTGCTAGGATTAAAGGTGTGTGCCACCACGCCCAGCTAGGTTTAAAGTTTTATAAAATGCCTCTTATAATGTTATATTTGAAAAATAAAAAATACATATATGCATCTTGTAATTAGAATGTATTTCTAGCTTTTGTAATATAATAGTCATACCTTACATAAAGTACCTGAATGAAAAACACCCTTTTGTTCTTTTTTTCTCCAGAGGATAAAGCTCCTCCTTCATCCATTTTAGTTCATAAGCTTATTTTTCAGTACATTGAGGAACAGGAATCTTGGAAGAACAAATGCAAAACACAGCATCAGGTGCCCCAGGTAACGTGTGATGAAGTATTTAAAGAACATTTTGCACTATCTGTACAAAAACACAGAACTGAGTCTGTATATGTAATAGTTTCCTCAAATTATAAATACATTGTTATTCAACTTTTGGGGGACTATAACAGCCAGTAATACTAAAATACTTTCTTTTTTATTATTTAGTTCATATACAAAATAATTGTTTGTTGTTGTTTTTCAGACAGGTCTCAGTAACCTAGACTGATTTCAAATTCATTATGTAGTCAGGGATGAACTTTATTTATTTATTTATTTATTTATTTATTTATTTATTTATTTTGTCTTTTTAAACAGGGTCTCCCCGTAGCCCTATTTGGCCTGGAATTCACTATGTAGACCAGGCTGGCATGGTGCTCACAGAGATCTACCTGCCTCTGAGTGCTAGGATTACAGACATATGCTACCATGTTCTGTTAATACAGTGCTAAGAATCAAACCCAGGTCTTTATCCATGCTAGGTACTCTACCTACTGAGCTATATCCCTAACCCCCAAAATAATGTATTTCATTGTGACTTTTTTTTTTTTTTTTTTTTTGGTCTTTTCGAGACAGGGTCTCCCTGTAGCCCCAGCTGTCCTGGAACTCACTCTGTAGATAAGGCTGGCCTTGAACTCACAAAGATCCACTTGCATCTGCCTCCTGAGTGCTAGGATTGAAGGCGTGCGCCACCACGCCTGGCGTGACATTTTTTTTTTTTTTAAGGGATTCTACAGTATAAGAGCACAGTTGTTTTCAGATCACATTAACGTTGCTCAGTTGGCCATACAATTAGATAATTGGTGGTAGCATCCACAGATGAGGGATACCATTTGTCGTTTGTTTTTCTGGGACTGTGTTACTTAACTCAGCATGATATCTTCTAGCTCCAGCCATTTACCTGCAAAGTTCATGATGTCATCTTTCTTTACCACTGCATAGAACTCCATTGTGTAGATGTACCACATTTTCTTTATCCACTGTCAGTTGAGGGGTACTTGGGTTGGTTCCAGCTCTTTGCTGTTGTGAAGAGAGCTGCAGTAAACATGGCTGTGCATGTATCTCTGCGGTAAGATTAGTTTTGTGGGTACCATACCCAGGAGTGGTATGGCTAGGTCAGGTGGCAAGTTCATTTTGAGTCTTCCAAGGGTTCTCCACGCTGCTTTCCATAGTGGCTGTATGAGTTTACATTCCCACCAGCAGTGGATGAGTGTTCCCCTTTCCCTACAACCTCTCCAGCACTTGGTATCATTTATTTTCTTGATCCTAGCCAGTCTTATTGGAGTGAGATAATATCTTTTTTTTTTCTTTTTGAGATGACATCTTACAGTGGTTTTAATTTGCACTTCCTTAATTATTAGTGACATTGAATACTTTTTAAGATGTTTCTCAGCCATCTCTAATTCCTCACTTGTGAAGTCTCTGTTCAGCTCTTTGCTCCATCTTTTGAGTGGGTCAATTTGTTTTCTTTCTTCTTTGTTTTTCAAGTAGTTTATATATTCTGGAAATCAATGCTTTATCAGATATATCTGCAGTGAAGGTTTCCTCCCACTCTGTGGGTTTGGTTTTCTCTTCACTTCTTTGATTGTTTCTTTTGCTGTACGGAAGCTTTTGAGTTTAACGAGGTCCCATTTGTCAAATGTCAACCTTAATTCTTACGCAGCTTCCAATTTAGGAAGTCTTTTCCTATGCCTATGTTTTGTAGTCTGCCAGTAAAACTGGATCACCACTTGTAGAAGAATGAAATTAAACCCCTACCTCTTGCTCTGTACAAAAGTCATTGTGATATTTTAAAATATATATGAAATGGTCAGGTGTGATGGTTGCCCACATTTAATCCCAGCACTCAGGAGACAGAGGCAGTCAGATTTCTGTGAGTTCCAGGCCAGCCTGGTCTACAGAGCAAGCTCCAGGCCAGCTGGGACTAAAGGGAGTCCCTGTCTTAAAAAGACCCAGGGGATATATATCTTTTTTATATATATATTTGTTTATATATGTATGTTTGTTTCTAGATGCTTCAAGAACTCTCACTGGTAGTAAATCATTGCAGATTGCTTGGAGAGGAGATTGAATTTTTAAAGAGATGGGGACCAAATTATAACCTAATGGACATAGATGTGAATAATACTGAGTAAGTATATTCAGTTCCCTGGGGCTGCTATAATAAAGTACTATACTGGGGCTAGAGAGAGGACTCAGTGTTTAAGAGCTCTGGCTGGAGAGGACTCAGTGTTTAAGAGCTCTGGCTGCGCCGGGCATGGTGGCACATGCCTGTAATCCCACCAGTATGGAGGCAGAGGCATGTGGATCTCTGGGAGTTCAAGGCCAGCCTGGTCTACAGAGCAAGTTCTAGGCTAGCTGTAACCAAAAAAAAGAAAAAAAAAAAGAACACTGGCTGTTCTTTCAGAGGACTCTGGTTTGATTCCCAGTATCCACATGGCAGCTAATTGCCCTTAACTCCAGTTCTAGGGGATTCCACACCGTCTTCTGACCTTTTCAGGCACTGCACAATACAGGTGCACTTAAATATATGCAGGCAATACAGTAATACACATAAAATAAAAATGATCTAAAGCCAGGTGTGGTGGCGCATGCCTTCAATCCTTGCACTTGGAAGGCAGAGGCAGGCGGATCTTTGTGAGTTCAAGGCCAGCCTGGTCTACAAAGTGAGTTCCAGGACAGCTGGAGCTACAGGGAGACCCTGTCTCGAAAAGTCTATTTAAAAAAAATAAAGATCTATAAAATATAAAAACAAAATACTATAAATTGGATCACTTAAGTAGCAGAAATGTATTGTCTTTAAGTTCTGGAGGGTAGAAGCCTGGATCAGCACTAGTAGCACAGTGGTCTGAGAGCTGTGAGACTCTCTCTTCCTGCCTTTTCCTGATGTTTGGTGGTTTACTGGCAGTTTGGGACATCTAAATGCATAACCTTGTATCTGTCTTCGTCTTCACGTGGTTTTCTTTCATTATGCATTTCTATGTCCAAACTTCCCTTTAACAAAGACATCTGTCATACCAGACAAACGCTGACCCTACCACAGTAGTATCTCACATTCTGAGATATTGGGAGTTAGGACTTCAATATATCAATATTATAGACAACATTTCAACTTATAATAGCAAATAGTCAATTTGTTAAAGGGACTTGGGAGAATAGTACTGGTTATTCTTACAGAGCATCCAGGTTCAGTTCCCAGCTAACAAACATCTATAACTCCAGTTCCAAGGGATCCCACCACCCACATTTCCGATTTCCATGAGCATTGCATGCATGGGCATATTTTTTACTTGCAGGCAAAATATTCCATTTATTCATTTTTACTGTATCAGGCAAAAAGTTAGGCTTTTTTTTCTTTTTCTTTTTTTGGTTTGGTCAGTACTTGCTCTGTAGACCAGGCTGGCCTGGAACCCACAGAGATCCACCTGACTCTGCCTCCCAATTACTGGAATTAAAGGTGTGTGCCACCACACTGGCTCAAAATTTAAGATTTTTTTTTTTTTTTTTTTTTTTTT
>VZQC01007541.1:743526-790612 GCA_009823505.1 Rhizomys pruinosus | reverse complement strand
CCTCCCTCCCTCCCATACTTCCTCCTTTCCTTTCCCCTTTCCTTTTTTTCTCCCCTCCCCTCCCCTCTCCTCTCCTCTCCCCTCTCCTCTCCTCTTTTTCTCCTTTTTCTCCTCCTTTTTCTCCCCTCCTCTCCTTTCCTTTTTCCTTTCCTTTTCCTTTTTATTTATTTTCTTTTTTTTAATTTATTTCTGTATGTGTATGAATATACTGTCTGCATGTAGGTTTGTGCAACCCTGTCATGCAATGCTGCCGAGGTCAGCAGAGGGCATTGGATTCCCCTGGAACTGGAGTTAAAGACGGTTCTCAGCTGCCATGTGGGTGCTGGGGATCGAACCCAGGTCCTCTGCAAGAGCAGTCCATACTCTTAACCACTAGGCCATCTCTCCAGCCCCTCTTCTTTCCTATTCTTTCCTCTTTTCCCCTTTCCCCTCCTTTACCCTCCTTTCCCCTTCCCCTCCTTTCCCCTCCTTTCTCCTCCTTTCCCCTTTCCCCTCCTTTGTCCTTTCCCCTTCCCCTCCTTTCCCCTCTCCCCTCCCTTCCTCTTTCCCCTCCTTTCCCCTCTCCCCTCCCCTCCCTCCCCTCCTCTTCCCTTCCCTTCTCCTGCCTGGCTCTGCTAGTATATTTCATTTTCATCACTGAAAAAATAACTTGCTGGGCATTATAGCTCATGCCTTTCATCCCAGCACTCTGGAGACATAGGTAGGTGAATCTCTTTAATTTGAGGCCAGCCTAGTCTATGTATTGAATTCTAGGCCATCTGGGGCTACAGGGGGATCCTGTCTCCAAGTAGAAAAAAAAAATAACTGGGGCTGGAGAGAGGGCCTAGTGGTTAAGACTGCTGACTGCTCTTGCAGAGGACCCAGGTTAGATCCCGAGCACCCACATGGCACCTGAGAACCTGTCTTTTACTCCAGTTTCAGGGGAATCCAATACCTGCTGACCTCCACGGCATTGCACAACACAGGTGCACAAACCTACATGCAGACAGTACATTCATACACATAAAAAAATAAATAAAAATTTAAAAAATATCAAAAAGAAAATGAAAAAAATAACTTGCTCCACATGATGTACTTCCTTTGCTGTTTGGTAAGGACAAGAAATACCCATCTAAGTTTCATATGCAAGTGTAAAAGGAAAATGTGTTTGGGCCGGGCATGGTGGTGCACGCCCTTAATCCTAGCACTTGGGAGGCAGAGGCAGTCGGATCTTTGTGAGTTCAAATTCAGCCTGGTCTACAGAGTGAGTTCCAGGACAGCTGGGACTATAGGGAGACCCTGTCTCGAAAAGACCAAAAAAAAAAAGGAAAATGTGTTTGTATTTTACTCTATTTTTGTTTTATATTTTTAATTGTGGATTTTGTCTTCTCTAGATTGAGGCTTTTATTCTCCAGTTCTGCAGCATTTGCAAAGTTTGAGCTAACTTTCTCTCTCTCTGCCCATTATCCATTGGTCCCACTACCTTTCGCCATTCAAAATCACCTTGGGAACATTGGGTAAGTAAGCATTCAGCTGGATAAAAATCCAGGCAACTATAATTCCCTTGTTATTTCACTTGAAAGATTCCTGAAAGGGATTGCAAATACAGTCAGAGCTAAGTGTCACTCCTTTCTCTCTTTATTACTCCCTCCAGTTGATATTAGAGTCTTGTTTAGTCTTTGATGGCTTCACTTTTTGAGCCCTTTTCCTTTTAACAGGAAATGAGGAGAACATCTAGGGTAAGAATAAAGCTCAGTTGGTAGTATGGCCAAAGGCTGTGTCTAAAGATGGCCTAGAACTTAATTTTAGCTTTAATAAAGTCTGAAATATAGCAATGCTGGTTTTGATGAATCTATTAGGTAATCTAATCATTAACAGTAGGCTAAACTGTATAAGGATATTTTGTAACTTTTTAGACAATACTCTGACATACCGGCATATATCTAAGTTTAGAATGTCCTCAAGTATATCAGCAAATACCAGTAGTTTTAGAGTTTTATAGATAAAGAAAATAAGTTGGAGACTGTGTCTAACACACAAACATGAGGACCTATGTTCCCATCCTAGAGAACCCACAAAAAACTCAGGTGCAGCAACATAAACCTATAACCCCCAGTACAGGGGAAGGCAGAGACAGGAGGATACAGAGGCTTCTTGGCCAGCAAATCAGTCAGTGAGCTTCAGGTTTAGTGAAAGAGAAAATAAGATGAAGGGGCTGGAGATATGGTTCAGTGGTCAAGAGCAGTGGCTGTTCTTGCAGAGGACCCAAATTCAGTTCCCAGCACTCATAGGGCAGCTAAGAACCATCTTTAACTCCAGTTCCAGGGGAATCCGACACCCTCTTCTGACCTCCATGGCATTGCATGACATGGGTGCACTAACCTACATGCAGACAGTACACTCATACACATAAAAAATAATAAATAAAAAAATAAAATAAAAAGAAAGCAACTAAGGAAAATACCCTTCATTGACCTCTGACCTACCACACACATATACACAGACACAGACACACACATACACACACACATACGCACTCAGGCACGCACGCCTGAGTGTGATTGCATATGTGCATACATACATAAACACATAGACATTAAGTTAAAAAAAAAAATTAGAGGATCTAAAGTTGTAGCCCAGTGGTAGAGTGCCAACCTAGATTTATAAGGCCCTATGTTCAATTTCTAGTACTATAAAAACAGACAAAAAAAGTAAGTCAATATACCACATAGTCATATATAGAATTGATTATTGAGCCTCATTTTGGAATCCATTTTCAACTAAACAGTTTGCTTACTTCCAGAAATGTCCATCTGTGTTTCCTAGGAAACTAAGAGACTGTATCTTAGAACATGAATAACACTGAATTGGAGACATGTGAGTTACCAGGAAAAGTAATTAACCTTTTGTCCTTTCTAGCCATGATGAAATTGCTACCATTATATCTAAAGTGCCCTTAGAGGACAATTACCTGAAGAATGTAGTCAAGCACATTTATCAAGACCTATTTAAGGACTGCAATTTCTACCACAAGACCCATGGACCACAGCTGTAACAGCCAAGAAGGAAATATACTCACCTGGACATAGTGGCATACTTTTGTAATTACAGACCTCAGGAGGCTGAAACAAGAGGACAACAAGGTCCGCTCCAGCCAGGCTGCATAATGAGACCTTTCCCCAAACAAAAAGTACTTAATGATATGGCAGGATATCCATTACTGTTTATCCTTTGTCTTAATGTCATACGAGACTAGTAAAATTCCTTCTCATGATAATATAGTTAATTTCTCTCATTAGTTTAAAAAAAATATCTAGTCAAGAATGATCAAAGGCATTAACCTGTTATCAACTTGTTTATATTTATACCCAAGGTTAAGTGATGGAACAATTAGGAAATTTGTCCCAACTAAAGTGGTATTCGGGCTGGAGGTATAGCTCAGTGGTAGAGCACTGACCTAGCATGCATGAAGACCTAGGTTTACTACCACCAAGAAAAAAGTTTTGGGGGCCAGATGTGGGGGTAAATACCTTTAATCCCAGCACTTGGGAGGCAGAAGCAAGTAGATCTCTGTAACTTCAAGGCCTCCCTGGTCTAAATAGCAAGTTCCAGAGTAGCTGGGGCTACAGGGACACCCTGTCTCAAAAAATAAAAAAAAGTTTCTGAATAAATTATGTTCCTTGCTTTAGTACAAACTTTTTTTTTTAATTTTTTATTTATTTAGTTATTTTTTGAGACAGGGTCTCCATATAGACCAGGCTGGCCTTGAACTCACAGAGATCACCTACCTCTTCCTCCCCAGTGCTAGGATTAAAGGTTTGCACCACCATGCCCAGCTTAAAGATGGTTCTTAGCTGCAGTGTGGGTGCTGGGAATCAAACTCTGCAAGAATAGTCAGTGCTCTTAACCACTGAGCAAACTCTCCAGCCCCAGTACAAACTTTTAGTAAGAGATATGACCACTGACAAAAAAAATTGGTCATTCCGCCACTTTAGAGGTTCTACATATTTATGGCTGTCGCATAGCAGTTATGTCAGAGTAGAAACATGTCTGTCAGCTTGCGGGGCACATTCCTATAGTCCCAGCTACTCAGAAGACTCAAATAGGGGGATTACTTGATCCCATGAATTCAAGACCAGAGTATTCAACATTAGTGAGACAAATCTCAAAAACAAAAGAATATGTCTGTCTCTGAAGTACTTATCCTCCTCCTTCATTTCATAAATGCTATTGAGAACAAGCAGCAGCACTTAGATAGTAGACTTGCTGCCATCTTAAGAGCTTTGGGTTTTTTTCTCTATAGTATATGTTAATGTTTTCATAATAAGTATACTTTTTCTAGGAAAACTTAATTTGTTTTGACCCAATATGTTATGTAAATATTTTAATGGTTTTGTATTTGTGAAATAGTAAAGAAATAGTATGCCTTCAGCCTAAACCATCTCGATCTTCTTTTATTAAATAGTGACATTTCAAACAGTATCACATCAAAACACTAGTTTCTCATAATGATAAAAGAATACTGCCAGGCATGGTGGGGCATACCTTTAATCCCAGCACTTGGGAGGCAGAGGTCTAGGGCAGCTGAGACTAAAAGGGAGACCCTGTCTCAAAAAAAAAAAAAAGAAAGAAAAGGATCTTCAAAACAATGTGCAAAATAACTTAGCCTTGTGCACAATCTCTGGAATGCTGTTTATTTGTTCGAGCCTAGAGACTGGGCAGTAACCAATAGGCCCATAGCCAATCAGGAGTTGGAAAATGCTCTGTCTGGTAGCCATCTTAAGTAAACCCCAGTTAGTTTATTTTGCTTTTTTACTTTTTTATGTTTGGGGATTTGCAGGTTATTGTTTTCTCATGTTTTTGAGACAGAGACGTATATATCCCAGACTCTCTAAGGATGACCTCAAACTTCTGCTCTTACTTCTTGCATGCTATTATTCAAGCACCCTATCAACTGAGCTATATCCTAGTCTATTTGTTTATTATGTTTAAGTT
This sequence comes from Rhizomys pruinosus, assembly GCA_009823505.1. Lineage (NCBI taxonomy): Eukaryota > Metazoa > Chordata > Mammalia > Rodentia > Spalacidae > Rhizomys > Rhizomys pruinosus. Next base: position 785,638 of record VZQC01007541.1, on the reverse strand, counting down.
TGTTTATTTTGAGACAGGGTTTGGAACTCGTTATGTAGACCAGGCTGGCCTTGAACTCACAGAAAAATCAGCCTGCCTCCACCTCCTGAGTGCTGGGATTAAATGGACACGTCACCACTCCTGGCTAACCTTTTTTTTTTTTTTTTCTTTTTTTGGTCTTTTTGAAGACAGGGTACGCGCCTGTAGCCACAGCTGTCCTGGAATCTTGTCTTGTAGAGTCAGGCTGGCCTTGAACTCAAGAGATCCGCCTACCTCTGCCTCCCGAGTGCTAGGATAAAGGCGTGCACACACCAGCCCAGCTAGAACCATTTTTAATTAAAAAAAATTTTTGAGCCTGGCGTGGTGGGGCACGCCTTTAATCCTAGCACCGGGGGCAGAGGTAGGCGGATCTCTGTGAGTTCAAGGCCTGCCTGGTCTACAGAGCAAGTTCCAGGACAGCTAGACTACAGGGAGGCCCTGTCCCAAAAGACCAAAAAAAAAAAAAAAAAAAAAAAAAAAATTTTTTTGTTGTTCTTTTTGTTGTTACCCACTGCCGTTCTTTGAGACTAGATCTCACTGTGTAGTACTGGCTGGCCTCGTTTTCTCTATGTGGACCAGGATGGCCTGAAACTCATAGAAATCTGCCTGCCTCTGTTTCTAAAGTGTTGGGATTAAATACAGCATGATTTATGTTTATTTTTAATTGGGGTGGGGGGATATGTGCTTGTGTGTGCATGTGCTCATGGAAGCCAGAGGCATCCAGTCCTCAGAAACAGGAGTTACAACTGGTTGTGAACTGCCAAGTGTGGTTACTGGGAATTGAACTCTGGCCCTCTGGAAGATAGTATGTGCTCTTAACTGCTGAGCCATTGCTGATAGTTTCTAATCATCTGATAGTCCTTTAGTCACGCGTGACCACAATCCACAGCAATCCACATGATCTTCTCTCCTTGAGCTGGCTGGCAGTTCTATAGGACTGTAAGTTTCAAGGCTGTCTCCTGCCTGCAGGCACACAGTCTCTAGGCTTAGCTCCTGGCAAGGAGAGAGGAGGGAGAACATGGGAGATTACCAGATGAAAGAAATGGACTCACAGAGATGGCCTGGGAGGGAGACTCAAGTTTAATGTTGGAACTCAAGGCTTTTATACTAACTCGCATACACAATTGGGGGCTGGGGCAGGTAATTAGGACAAGGGAACCTCAGGCTATATTCCAGATCAAAGTTTTTTCCTAAGAGATCAAAGGACAGTCCAGGCTTTCACAGGTCTGTGAAAATAACAGCAGGGGTCAGGGCTTTGGCTTTTTGGTAACTGTTCTTAAGTGCTTCTGCTAAAAGAATACCTGAATACCTACAAGGGCATCTTTCCAACCCTTGTTTTTTATTTTATATTATTATTATTGAGTGGTACTGAAGATGAAACCTAGGTTATTTTAGCCTTTTTTTTTTTTTAAATGTATCTTGCCTGCATGTATGTAAGTGTACCAGTCATGCAGTTCTCACAGAGGCTAAAAGAGGGCATCGGAACCCCCTGGAACTGGAGTTCTGCCATGTAAATGCTGAGAACCAAAACTGGGGCCTCTGGAAGAGCAGCCAGTGCTTTTAACTTATAAGCATGTCTCTAGCACCTAAGCTACCTTATCATTAAGCTATGTTCTCAGGTCATGACTCTTCTTTTGTTGTTGCTTTTTTTTTTTTTTTTGAGATGGGTCTCCCTTTTAGTCCTAGCTGGCCTAGAGCTCACTCTGTAGACCAGGCTGGCCTTGAACTCACAGATATCTGCCTGCCTCTGCCTCCCAAATTCTGGTATTAACGGCGTGGGCCACCATGCACTAAAGATAGTCCTTTTATTTTATTTTTTTGGTCTTTTTGATACAGGGTCTCCCTTTTTAGTCCCAGCTGGCCTGGAGCTTGCTCCATAGACCAGGCTGGCCTTGAACTCACAGAGATCCACGTGCCTCTGCTTCCTGAGTTCTGGGACTACAGTCATGTGCCACCACACCCTAAAGAAGGTTCTTAGCCACCATGTGGGTGCTGGGAATCCAACCTGGCGTCCTCTGCAAGAGCAGTCAGGGCTCTTAAATGCTGAGCCATCTCTCCAGCCCCTGTTTTGTTTTTAAATTTTATTTTTATGTGTATAAATGTACTGTCTGCATGTAGGTTTGTGCACCTGTGTCATGCAATGCCTCGGATGTCAGAAGAGGGTGTTGGATTCCCCCGGAACTGGAGTTAAAGACAATTCTCAGCTGCCATGTGGGTGCTAGGGATAGAACCTGGGTCCTCTGCAAGAGCAGTTGGGGCTCTTAACTGCTAGGCCATCTCTCCAGCCCCCCCCCATTTTGTTTTTTGATGTTTTTTGCCTGCACGTGTATAATAAGTGCACCCATGTCATGAAATGCCTTCAGAGGCCAGAAGAAAGCATCACCCCAGGAATCTGGAGTTACAGATAGTTGTTAGCCACCAGATGGGTGCTGCAAATTTAACTTAGGTCATCCTCTGCAAAAGTAGCCAGTGCTCTTAACCACTGACCCCCCCCAGGCTCCTCCCCCCCCCCGTATTTTTTTTTTTTTTTTTTTTTTTTTTTTTTTTTTTTTTTTGAGCTAGGTCTCACGATTTGTGTAGCTTTGGTTGGCTAGGATTCTCTCTATGTAGTCTAGGGTGGCTTTGTACTCAACTGAGAGATCTACACCTCTACCTCCTGATTGCTGGGATTAAGGACTGCACCATCATGCCCAGTTTTTGTTTTTCTGTTTTTTTTTCTGGGGTATTTTGGTTGGTTGGTTGGTAGGTTTGGTTTGGTTTGGGTTTTTGAGACAGGGTCTCCCTGTAGCCTCAGATCATGAAGAGGACAGACTTTGTTTCTTACTCGCCAATAATTACTTACAGCTCCATTGTAGGGGATCCAGCACATTTCTTCTGTCATCTTTGGGTACCCACATGTACATACATAAAACATAAAAAAAAAAAAAAAAAAAAAAAAAAAAAAAAAAAAAAAATATTTTATTAATTTTTTTGTATTTCTGTATGTGTAATGAATGTTACTGTCTGCATGCAAATTTATGCACCCATGTCGTGCAATGCATGCAATCCCACGGGTGGAGGGGCAGAAGAGGTGTTGTTCGGATGTGCCCTGGAAATTGGAGGGGCAGGACAGTTCTGGCCGCCAGGGGGTGCTGGGATCGAACCCCAGGTCCTCGGTAAGAATGGTTCCTCTGGAAGAATGGTCGAGCGCTCTTACCTGCTAGGCCTCTCTTCCAGCCCTGGTTTTTTGGTTTTGTTTTTTTTTAAACAGGATCTCCCTGCATAGTCCCACTGGCTTTGTTTTTTGTTTTCCCCAAAAACAATCCAAGGTAACAAGTTTCATCAGATTTGCCCATTCTTAAATTAGTACAAAATAACAAGCATTTGTTTAAGACTTAATTTTTACTCTTTTACTTTAATCTATTTCTGAGGCACTCAATCACATTTACCACAACTGAATTTCCTAGGTTGCTCCGCAGGTGAGTTCAGATTCAAGTTAGCTGTTAAAGCAATCAACAACCTCAATGAAGTTACCGTTTCGCCAATTTTTGTTTGGACATTTTCCAAACTGTACACATTTTATATAGTCTTTAAAGATATTTTTTGTAAACAATTTCCCTCCTAATATTTTCCTTCTCTTCCCCTAAGATGTTATTTCAGTTTTTGCAATATATTGATGTTATAATCACTTCCTTATTCAAGAATATTAAAGGCTATGATGGTGCTTTGAAAACATTCTCAGTAAGATGAGTCCAAATGATTTAAAACATTTATAGGTTCTTCAAAAATGTCAAAAAGATTAGTCTTTATGGGGTGTTTAGGCAAGGAAAAAAATTCTAATCTTAAATTTCTCAAATATACCAGATTAACTTAAAATTTATGCTTGAACATTAATCATTTGTTTTGATTGTTCATACACTAATATCAGGGAGGTAATCACAAGGAGATAGAACATTGATTCCAACAAGAAAAACAGATCAACCTTAGTAGGATTAAACATAGTTTATATAAATACCCTCAATAAATACCGTACTAGTTTGCCGAGATGTGAAATTATCATTATTACTTTGTATTTATTACAACTGCCCAGAACTACCCAATAACTGGTTTTATTTTTAATAAAAGGCATTCTTCAGAACAAGAATGTAATGTTCTTGTCAGGAACCCTCTACAGTTCCTTTTATAAATTACTAGCCTCTTTGTAGGCTCCTTGGGTATAAATAGATAAAATTATAAATAGAAATTTTTGCCTTTCACAAAATAGTAGTCCTGAGCTGTTTTCCTGAATGTGTCAAACTTCAAGTAAGAAGACAGTAATTTTGTCTTTTTGAGACAGGGTCTCCCTGTAGCCCCAGCTGTCATGGAACTTGCTATGTAGACCAGGCTGGCCTTGAACTCAGATCCACTGGGGCCAAAGGTGTGTGCCACCACACACAGCTAACTTTAATAGATTTAAAGACAGACTAGCTCTGATCTTAAAATCTGGAAGGACAACATGGGAAACTGGAGCTTCTCACAACAAAAATGGCTCTAAGAAAAAAAATAAAAGATCAGCAGGTTGGTAACTAGCTTCCATCCTTATCACACTGTCTTAGGAAATTCAGATGCGATGAATGTGAAATGGTTTAAACATTGTGAAGAGGCTCATAAAGGCCACTGATACTTTCTGGACTATGAAATGGACAGCTAAATCACAGTCCAAGAAAAAAAACAGAGCAAATCCATTATTGAAGTCTGGCTTGGTGAGTCACTAACTTTACAGCAAAAATCTGTTCAGTACCAGGCTAGTAGGGCACGAGGATCAAAAAGTCTCCCTCAAGGTTTAACCCCAAACGTGATGTTAGATTTCCCATTACTACTCATACAAACACATTCCTTACAGAAAACATTCTTATTTTAAGATAGGCCTGCAGGGGCCCACCTTCCATACACTGGCATTGACTTACAAGGAAGTTGTAACAGTCACAGTAAATAGATTTCATTCCTGCTGAAAAAAAAAAATCTGACAATTATTTTAACCATTTATAATTTCTACCAGTTTTAAAGATTTTAATTTACAGTCATTTTTTTAAATTCATATGGGTACAAGTTTAATAAGTTTCCAAAAGTGATTCTAAACTTTTAATTAGAAATTCAGAAATTTAGAAATTTAAAATGTTTCAAGGCTACATTTAAAATGAAATTACTGATAGTATCTGCCTTAAAACAGTCAACTGAACTTGTACCCTTTGTTGAATGATTAGCTAAATATCAAAATTTCTTTAAAATTCCATTAGTTGCTTCTAACATATCTGGAAATAAAAATCACAACATTGTAGATACTTGCAGCATTTTCCATTTTGTAACATCATTTGTGTTCAAACATTTCTCTTTAATTCTTAAGGCATAATATAAACTGAAATTCAAGTAAAAAAATGTCAAAATTCATTTCCCACTATCTTATGAAAATGAAAGCTGTTTTTTCCCCTTAACTTGAGGGTAGTGCATCTTCAAAGCAGAGACCCAGGGACCTTCTTTCATCTTTCAAGGACACTGCCTTCTGTTAAAGATGGTAAGTGGAAAAGGCATTTATTATAAATATTAAATAATTAAATTAAGATTGTTCATATAAATAAATAAATATGACCAATAGACTTCTACAGTTCTGATGAACGCCTTTTGATGAGCACTGTGGGGTTGATGTCATCTAGCCTGGAGTGGGAGGCACTTGCATTGATTGTAGCTGTTTTGGTTGGCTGCGGATCTTGAACACTGAATGAGGTAAAGGGACAGCCCTTCACATTATTGCAGATGAGAGACTGAATCGAGGCCGTGTTGATGATCTTAAATCCTACTCCCCCAAAAGTGCTTGGCTTCCAGTAGTGAGAACAGATAGGATTACCCATAAGTCCTTTCAAAGAGAATGGTGCCCCAATTTCTACCATGGTTTCCCCAAAGATGGCATCTGGGCGAGGCTTTTCTACAAGAAGGGCAGGGTACAGCTCCATAGCATCAATGTCACCCTAGAGGGCCTCTAACTCTGCAGCCATTTCTTTCTCTCCTGTCAGTTCTTCAAAAGATGCATAGGGCTTCAGGGAGAAACGTTTGCGGTACTCGTTGAGAGACTGGTATTTCATCTGTCTGCTCTGGTCAATGGAGGCCTTCGCCACTGCTTCTACTGCAAGTGGAATATTCCTACCACCAGCAACCCGGCCAGCATTTTGCCTGGTGAACGATTCAATGAACTGGGCAAGTCCATGTTCTACCAGTATAGAGTTGTTGTAGAGGAACTGTTTGAAGTTGTACTCCTGATCTTCAATGTGAAAGGTGTCCGGTAGCAGGGGATGCCAGTGGTAGAGTGTGTTAAATTCAGAAGCAATGCGGTTCTGGTACTGGAACTGCTGGTTGAAAAGCAGCTCTGGGTCAAACTTGAGTTTGAAGTGATAACCGCTCAGATGCTGCACGTAGTCTTCAATCACGATCTTGATAGTCTCTCCTATCAGGATGAGTCTGCTCGTCTGGAATAGGCGCTCGTCGTCCCATTCAGGATGCTCTTGTTTGAGCACATCACACACTCTGTTGTGCTCCCGCAGCCAGATGGTGGCGTACATCATCAAACCAGGCACCAGACCGAAGACTTCCTGCCCCACCGCAAAGCGCATATGCTCAGGGATGTGAGGTGGATACATCATCTCCACCTGAGTGTCTTTGACTGTGGGAGGGTACACCTCTCCGCCAATAAGCTGATATTTTAATTTTCCATCCTTGAAAAGGCGCAGTTTATGTTGTCTGTCTAGAGTTTCGCCATAAACATGATTTAAGTCCACCCCATGGCCCAGCCCCCGGGTGAAGGCAGGTCCTCGCTTCTGATCTGTCTTGAAAAACTGAGTGAAATGCTGAGCAAAGAAGGCGAACATCATATTTGTGCCTTGGGGATCAGGGATGAACTTTCTTCTCAGAAGAACTTTTTGCAGAACTTCTTTTGAATCAGGAAGTTCCTTCTTTCCTTTCACACCCATGGGGGTCGGGCAGTCGTCTGCTACAGGAGGAAGGGCTCTGGTGTAATAGGAGAGGTTGGAGAAAGCTTCCCAGTTCTTGTAGCCATAATGCATATTATAGGTTGGTGGACTGTCAATCAAATGTGATCTGGATGTCAACACATATTTCATGATTGAATTTAGAAGGAAGGGTATATTATTCACAATGTTCCAGACTCCCTTGAAGTGGGTCAATATGTAGTGCACTGTGTTTGGCGTGGGCTTCAGCAGTAATTTTATCCTTGTCAGAAGCTCAGGTGTTGTACAGTTTTCACCATAGAATCCTGTCCGGGTACAGTCACACTTATACCGGTCAAATCCTACGCTCATACATTCACCTCGGTTTTGATATGGGTTGGAACAGCAAGGGTTTGCTGCGTGGCTGAGCGCCAGCGCGGCGCAGAGCAGCAGCAGGGCGCGGACGAGCATCCTGGCATGGCTGGCGGCGGCCTTGGCAGCGAAGCGGCGGTGGCGGACTCAGCGCTGAGCTTCTTCCTGGAGGACTCCGCAGCTCGGAGAGAGCAATTGACAACTCGTCCCACTGGCTTTTTATGCTCTTCTTCCTTGTTATTTGTGGTACTCTTTATAGACATGCTGGCCTCAATCTCACAGAGATCCATCTGCCTCTGCCTCCCAAGTGCTGGGACTAAAAGCGTATGCCACCATACTCAGAACTAAATCTTTTTTAAAAGATTAAAATTTTCAGAGTCACTGCTGCTTTAAAAAAAAAAGATTAAGCCCCATGTGCAGGCTTTTAATCTCAGTACTCAGGAGATAGAGGCTGGTGGAGGTCTGTGATATTGAGGCCAGTTTTGTCTAAATATCAAGTTCTAGGTCAACCAGGGCTACAGGGAGACCCTGTCTCAAAAATGGTAAAATTAAGCCGGGCATGGTGGTGCACGCCATTAATCCTAGCACTTGGGAGGCAGAGGCAGGCTGATCTTTGCAAGTTCAAGGCCAGCCTGGTCTACAAAGTGAGTTCCAGGACAGCTGGGGCTACAGAGAGACCCTGTCTTGAAAAGACCAAAAAAAAAAAAAAAAGGTAAGATTAAATGTNAAAAAAAAAAAAAAAAAAAAAAAAGGTAAGATTAAATGTAAAAAAAAAAAAGAAAAGGCTATATTCAGCATCTGAGAAGCTGGGGAAGTTCAACTAGCCTGGTATACACAGGAGAAAAATAAGAGAGTCCCTGAATTAAAAAAAAAAATCACCAGGCATGGTTCCCTAAGCCTTTAATCCCAGTACTTTGGAGGAGAGGCAGGCTCTGTGAGTTTGAGGCCAGCCTAGTCTACCTGGCACATGCCAGGGCAGCTAGCTGGGGCTACAGAGAGACCCTGTCTCATTTCTCCCTATAGCCCCAGCTGTCCTGGAAGTCACTCTGTAGACCAGGCTGGCCTTGAACTCACAAAGATCCGCCTGCCTCTGCCTCCCAAGTGCTAGGACTAAAGGCATGCGCCACCACACCCAGCAAAGAATTTTTTTTTTTTTAAGTTTCAACTCCTCAGCCAGGCATAATAGTGCCTGCTCGTATTCCTAGCACTTAGGATGTAGAGGCACAAAGATCAGGTGTTCAAGGTCAACGTCAGCTACATATCAAGTTTGAAGCTAGCCTGGGTTACATGAGATTCGTTCTCCAAATACAAACAGTTGCTGGTGAGTTGTGTCAGTGGTTAGGAGCACTGGCTATGTTTCAGGAGAAGCCAGGTTAAGTTCCCAGAACCCACATGGCAGCTCACAAATGTCTGCAACTGAAATTCCAAAGAATCCAACACCCTCTTTAGCCTCTGTGGTCATTGGACAACATGGGTTTACATGTAACTTACAAACATGCAGTCATACACTGAAATCCCAGGATTTAGGAGCTAGAGGTAAGAGGATCAGGATTTCAAGAACAGCCTCAGTTAATGCAAGCTTGAAGCCAATAAGGCTTGTTACGTACTAGAGTATGTACAGGGTGGAAACTTAACTGAAGGGGAACTCGATGCAAGTATGGGAAGACACTGATAATGGGGTGAGACTTTTCAGTGATGCAGCCATTTTGGGTCATCCATACACCTGAAAGGAAGCCCAATGAACTCCTTGTTTCAACAAGTTATACTTAGGTAGAATCTTTACTTTGACCTGTCTGTCATTGCTGCCCTATGTGGGTGGAAAGATATTTGTTTACATCTCACCAGGAAAGTGGGAGAAACACTTGCCACCTCAACAGCAACAGCACAGACCCAAGCATAAGTTCAGGAGGAGCAGTTGTACTATCCTTGCTGTGGGTGACGAGATGTGTAATTGAAGCTAAGCTGTCTTAATTTTATGTGTATGACTGTTATGCCTGTATGTAAGGGCACCAATATCATGCATTGCCCACAGAGGTAGGAAGATGGCACTGGATCCACTAAAACTGGAGTTACGGATGGTCTTTACCTGCTGTGTGGGTACTGAGAACTGAATCCATCATGACCAAGTTGGATTCATACCAGAGATGCAGGCCATATGAAAATCAGTGAATATCATAAAACACATAAATGGACTGAAAGACAAAAACCACACGATCATCTCAGTTGATGCAGAAAAAGCCTTTGACAAAGTCCAGCATCCCTTCATGATTAAAGTCCTAGAGGGAATTGGACTGCAGTGATCATTCCTCAACATAATCAAAGCCATATACAAGAGACCCACAGCTGACAGCATCCTAAATGGGGAAAAGTTAGAAGGATTCCCCTTAAAGGTAGGAATTCGGCAATCACCACTCCTCTTCAATATAGTGCTTGAAACACTTGCTAGGGCAATAAGGCAAGAAAAGGAAATTAAAGGAGTTCTAATTGGAAAAGAGGAAGTCAAACTATCCCTTCTTACAGATGATATGATAGTTTACCTAAGGGATGCTAAAAACTGCACCAGAAAACTAGAAACAACTAAGAGTTTCAGTAAAGTGGTGGGATGTAAAATTAACCTAGATGATCTTTTTGATGTGGATCTGTGTGTGGTTTACAAGTATTTTCTTGAGGGCCGGGCGTGGTGGCGCACGCCTTTAATCCTAGCACTTGGGAGGCAGAGGCAGGTGGATCTTCATGAGTTCAAGGCCAGCCTGGTCTACAGAGTGAGTTCCAGGACAGCTGGGGCTACAGGGAAACCCTGTCTCGGAAAAACAAACAAACAAAACAATGTTTTATAGCATTCTGCTGTGAAACCATCTGGGCTTTTTCAGTTGGGAAGTCTCTTACTACATTTTCAATTTCTTCATATATTATGGTTCTGTTTAAGCTGTCAATTGAAATTGAAAATATAGTAAGAGACTTCCCAACTGAAAAAGCCCAGATGGTTTCACAGCAGAATGCTATAAAACATTGTTTTGTTTGTTTGTTTTTTCGAGACAGGGTTTCCCTGTAGCCCCAGCTGTCCTGGAACTCACTCTGTAGACCAGGCTGGCCTTGAACTCACAAAGATCCGCCTGCCTCTGCCTCCCGAGTGCTAGGATTAAAGGCGTGCGCCACCACGGCGATATTTCCCCTTTCATCATGAATTCTGTTGATTTGGAGTTGCTCTTTCTCTCTTTTGGTTAATTGGGCTAGAGGTCTTTCAAAGAATCAACTTTCGGATTCATTGTTTTGTTTTGTATTGTTTTCTTTGTTTCTATTTCATTGATTTCTACTCTGATTTTTGTGATTTCTTCCTGTCTGTTGCATTTAGGGTTCATTTGTTGTTGTCTTTCTGTTGGAGTTTATCATTGTCTGAATAGTCCTTTATTCACACATGGACAACATCCACATGTTGTTCTTCCCTTCTCGCATTTTCCGAGGCTGTCTCCTGCCTGCAGGCAAGGAGGGGGGAGGAGACCACGAGAGAGTTACCGGATGGAATGGGAATAAAAGACTGACTCAGAGGGTAAGGTCTGGGAGAATAGGGTCTCTCTTTATTTTATGCCAGCATTGTGCTTATATACCAAAAGTTACTGTGCTCTGGGCAAGGAAATGGGGGGCAGGCAGAAGGGAGGGGCGAGCCACCTTGGCTCTAATCAGGGGGCTGCAGAGCTCCTGTTTGTGCAATAGGTAACTAGAGGTGGGACATTTTGCTCAATGCCTCAAGGGAAGGGGCCATCTGGTCCTGAAACTTTGCAGAGATAGGCAAAGCAAGAAAACGTAATATCCAGAGCCTACCCGAGCTACAGGGTACAGCACTCCAGTAACATCCAAAGGACTGCATTAGAGGGTGCAAATCCATTTATTCTATACAACAAGCAGCTTATATAGGTCTGGGATACGCAAACCCTACATTGCGTCAGTCTTGGGCTGCAGCCTATGGAAGGGTGTGATCTCTGTGGGACCTCCAGATGTTATAGGCTGCAGAAATAAGACCACTCTGACCTGATCCTGGTTTTGAATGATTTTAGTAATGGCCAGGCGAGTCCTTCATTTCAGGAAAAGGAATGGCCCCAACCTTAAGGTGAAGACAACATATATAGGTTTCTTTGGTCAGTTAGGTTACAGCTTGCCAACATTGACACGGCATTAGATAAACCAAAACTCAAAGGAAATTCCAGCAGCTATACATTGGCCCAAGTAAACAGCAGCCCAACTTAGTGGTCAACCATAAAGCAAGCAAGAAAGGCAAGAGTGGGGTGGCAGGATACAGAATGTTAGGGGGTCAGTTAGAGCCTTGTATGAGAGCAACATTGAGCAGAGGCCATAAGACATGCCTCTTTCTTGGGAAAGAGCATCCAGACAGAGTGTGTACCAAGTACAAAGGCCCTAAGTAGGAGAATGCCTGGAGTATTCCAGCAATAGAAAAAACCGTTGTGACTAGAACAGAGTCAGGTAAGAGAGTGGCAGGAGANTCTCCCTATAGCCCCAGCGTCCTGGACAGTATCCTCTGTAGGATACAGGCTGGCCTTGGAACTCACAAACAGATCCGCTGCTCTGCCTACAAAGCTGACTAGGAATCTAAAGGCATGCGCCAACCACACCCAGCAAAGAAATTTTTTTTTTTCAAGTTTTTCAAACCTCCACTCCAGGCCATACATTAGTGCTTGCTCGCTTATTACTCTAGCACTATAGGATGTCGAGGCACAAAGATCAGGGTTCAAGGTACACGTCAGCTACATATCATAGTTTGACGCTAGCCTGGGCTACATGAGATTTCGTTTCTCCAAATACAAACAGTTTGCTGGGTGAGTTGTCGTATGATTCAGTGAGTTAGGAGCACGGTCTAGTTTTCAGGAGAAGCCAGGTAAAGTTTCCCAGAACCCACACATGGCAGCTCACAAAATGTCTGCAACTGAACATTCCAAACGAATCCAACACCCTTTTAGCCTCTGTGGTTCATTGACACACATGCGGTTTACATCTATCTTACAACACATGCCAGTCATTACCTGACAATCCCACGGATTAGGAGTAGAGGTAAGAGGATCCAGGATTTCAAGAACAGCCTCAGTTAATGCAAGCTTGAAGCCAATAAGGCTTGTTACGTACTAGAGTATGTACAGGGTGGAAACTTAACTGAAGGGGAACTCGATGCAAGTATGGGAAGACACTGATAATGGGGTGAGACTTTTCAGTGCATGCAGCCATTTTTGGGTCATCCATACACCTGAAAGAAGCCCAATGATTACTCCTTGTTCAACAAGTCTATTACTTAGGGTAAATCTTACTTTGACCTGGTCTGTCATTGCTGCCCTATGTGGGTGGAAAGATATTTGTTTACATCTCACCAGGAAAGTGGGAGAAACACTTGCCACCTCAACAGCAACAGCACAGACCCAAGCATAAGTTCAGGAGGAGCAGTTGTACTATCCTTGCTGTGGGTGACGAGATGTGTAATTGAAGCTAAGCTGTCTTAATTTTATGTGTCAGTGAACTGTTATGCTGACTGTAGTTGGCACCAAATATCATCATTGCCACAGCAGGTCAGCGAAGATTGGCACCTGGAATCCACTAAACTGGCAGTTACGGATGGTTCTTCTACCTGCTTGTGTGGTACTGGAGAACTGATATCCATCATGACCAAGTTCGTTCATACCAGAGATGCAGTGCCAAACATGAAAATCAGTAATATTCATAAAAACTAAATAGTAACTGAACAGACAAAACCACGACGATCATCTCAATTGATGCAGAAAACAAGCCCTTTTGCACAATAGTCCAGCATCCCTTCCATGATAACAGTCCAGATGGACATTGGATGGCAGTGTATCATTCTTCAAACTAATCACAAAGCCATAGAAAGAGACCCACAGGTTCCGCATCCTAAATGGGGGAAAACGTTTAAGAAGATTTCCCCTTAAAGGTATGGAACTTCGGCAATCACCACTCCTCTTCATAATTTAAGTGCTTGAAACACTCTTGCTCAGGTTCAATAAGGCACAGAAAAGGAAATTAATAGGTATCTATATGGAAAAGAGGAAGCAAAACTATCCCTTCTTACAGAGGATATGATGTTTCTAAGGGATAATAAAAACTGCAACCAGAAAATCCAATAGAAACAACTAGAGAGTTTCAGCTTAAGTTGGTGGGATGTATAAAATTAACTTAGATGATCTTTTTATTGATGTGGACTCTGTGTGCTGGTTTACGCATATATTTCTTCGAGGGCGGGCGTGGGTGGCGCAGCCTTTAATCCACTACTTGGGATGCAGAGGCCAAGGTGGTCTCATTGAGTATCAAGGCCGCCTGGTCGTACAGAGTGGCGTTCCCAGGACAGTGCGGGCTACAGGGAGACCCTGTCTCGAAAAGACCAAAAAAAAAAAACAAAAAAATCAAAGTATTTTGGTTGAGAATTTTTGTAATCAGTTCTTAATGAGATGGGTATATAGTTTCTTTTTGGTTGTTTCTTTGCCTCGTTTTAGTATTAGAGTGATGCGTGGTCTTCATCGAAGGAATTTGGGAGATTCCCTTGCTTGTATCCTTCTGAACATTTTGAATAATAATGGTTATAAGTCTCTTTAAATTTTTTTAGTGTTCCATTTTTTTTTTGACACATGCCTTTAATCCTTAGCACCTCGGAGAACAAGAGGCAGGCAGACTGTACTTTGTGAGTTCAAGGCCAGCCTAGTCTACCCGGTGAGTTCCAGGACAGCTTGGGGCTCACAGGGAAACCCTGTCTCGGAAAAAAAAACAAACAAAACAAAAACAATTGTTTTATAGCATTCTTGCTGTGAAACCATCTGGTTTTTCAGTTGGGAGTCTTCTTATTATGTTCATATTTCCTTCATATATTATGGTTCTGTTTAAGCTGTCAATTGAAATTGAAAAATATAGTAAGAGACTTCCCAACTAAAAAAGCCCAGATGGCTTTTCAAGCTCGAATGCTATAAAAAATTTTTTTTGTTCTTTTTTCGAGACAGGGTTTCCCTGTAGCCCCAGCTGCTCTGCGAACTTCAACTCTGTAGACAGGCTGGCCCTGAACTCACAAGATCCGCCTGCCTGCCTCCCGGTGCTAGGATAAAGAGCGTAGCCACCACGGCGATATCTCCCCTTTATCATGGAATTTCTGTGTTGATTGAGGGATATGCTCTTCTCTTTTTGGTTAATGGGTACGAGGTCTGTCAAAGAATAAACTTTCGGATCATTGTTTTTTGTTCTTGTACTTTGTCTTGTGCTCTATTCTCATTGAATTCTACTCTGCATTTTTGTGATTCTTTCCTGTCTTTGCATTATAGGGTCATTTGTTGTTGTCTTTTCCCTCTATTGGAGTTCATCATTGTCTGAATAGTCCTTTTATTCACACATGGACAACTATTCTCAACATGGTTTGTTTCTTCCCTTCTCGCATTTTCCAGGCTGTCTCCTGCTGCAGCGCAATGGAGGCGGGCGAGGTGAGACACAGCGAGTTGAGAGTTACCGGAATCTGGAATGGGAACTAAAAGACTGACTCAGAGGGTAAGGTCTGGGAGAATAGGGTCTCTCTTTATTTATGCCACAGTTGCTTATATACAAAATTATTTGTCTGGGCAAGGAAGTCGGGGCAGGCAGCAAGGGAGGGCGAGCCACTCCTGGCTCTATCAGGGGGTGCAGAGCTCCTGTTTTGCAAAGGTAAATAGAGGTGGCGACATTTTGCTACTAAGCCTCAAAGGGAAGAGGCCATCTGTCCTGAAAATCTCTGCAGAGATTACGGCAAAAGCAAGAAAAGTAATATTTCCAGAGCCTTACCCGTACTACAGGGTACAGCACGGTTCCAGTAACATTCCAAAGGATGCATTAGGCCGAGTCCCAACATCCATCTTATTCTATTACAACAAGCAGCTTATATAGGTCTGCGGGGATACGGCAACTACCATTTACATGCGTCTCCAGTCTTTGGGCTGCCAGCATATGGAAGGGTGTGTGATCTCCTGTGGACCTCCAGATGTTATTAGGCTGCCCAGAATAATTAAGACCACTCTGACCTGATCTGGTTTTGGAATAGTTTTAGTAATGGCCAGGCGAGTCCTTCATTTCAGGACAAAGAATGGCCCCAACCTTAGGTGAAGACAACATATATAGGTTCTTGGTCAGTTAGGTTACAGCTTTGCCAACAATTGACACGGCATTAGATAAACCCAAACTCAAAGGAGAAATTCCCACAGCTCAACATTTGGCCAAGTAAACGCAGCCCAACTTAAGGGTTCAACCATAAAGCAAGCAGAAAAAAAAAAAAAAAAAAAAAAAAAAAAAGCAAAAGTCAGTGGTTTATAGCAGGGGTGTGTAGGAGCTTCTGCCTTGAGCAGGTACAGGGCGGTCCTGCTAAGGGAAGGGGAGCACAGTGCCTGCCTTGTGGACACTGGGGGGAACTGACCCCTCAGCGCAGAGGTCAGTCGCTTACTTCTGAACCCGACCTGAGAGGTCCTTCCAACTTGGGTCCTTAGCCTGGGACAATGGAACGTTTCCTGCCTTGGCTGTGCTTTTCCCACCTGCCCAAAGACTGCTGGCCCTGGACAGGAATTTCAGGCTGAAGGCTGATGGCCTATCTTCAGCCTATGCCCACTCACAATTCACTTCACCACACCAACTATCCAGGTTGGTGCTCTGAAGGACCACTGTCCAACACACTGGTCACTCGAACGAAATTCAGGCCTGCTTTGGCCTGTATGCGCACAAAAATAACAGCCTGGCCAGGCGTGGTGGTTCACGCCTTTAATCCTAGCACTTGGGAGGCAGAGGCATGTGGATCTTTGTGAGTCCAAGGCCAGCCTGGTCTACAGAGTGAGTTCCAAGACAGCTGAGGCTACAGAGAGACCCTGTCTCAAAAAGACCAATAAATTAAATAAATAAATAAATAAATAAATAAATAAATAAATAAATAAATAACAGCCGGAATTCTATATAATGATGGTAATGGAGAATTCGATTTATTGCCTGCTACAGCTTGCTTTTATAAGCAAAATAATGTCAGCTCCAAGAGCCAATCACAGACCCCCCAGTTCTGCACCACTGCACACTGCTGCCCCAATCAGCATCATGCACCTGGGCCACATTGCTTGCTCCTTCCTGGGGTGGGGTCAGAGAAATCCCATGACTCTCACCCACATGGTGCCCTGAGGGGTGCTAGGTGAGAACTAGCCCCCTATTCAAACTGGATCTTCGTACAGTGGCAGAGTCATGTAGGTTCTGGGAATCCATCTTCCGACAGTAAAGAAAAGTAGACTTGAGCTGAAGTCAGCTTAGTTCATCTGATCTGTTCTTTGCACTAAGGACTCCAAAGCTGTAAGTTTAGACAAGGGAAATGGCCACAGTTCCACCATGATGGGCATCAAAGTCACCCATTCTAACTTAATAGGTGATGGCAGAACAGTGGCCTTTAGAATTGGGGGTATTGGGAACCTTGGACTTGGGAGTATATTGTTGAATTATAAGGACTTTATCATCCATAGTTAGGATTGCCCCCCTTAGGCATAAAGAAAGTTCCTGCCCAACAAGTTAGGCAGGCCAAGCATAATTAGGTGCTTAATGGCCCCCAGATCCCCATCTAAGTCTGTCCAAACCATAGGTTGGGTAGTTTATTTTAGATGCCACATTTCCTCCCACATTCTGGACCAAAGGCCCTTCAGTTAAGTTTCCATTCTTTCTAAACCTCCTCCTTCCTAATGATGGTTCAGTCCACTCCGATATCCAATAAGCACCCACATGTCGGCTAAGAACCCTCTTTAAGCCAGGCGTGGTGGCGCATGCCTTTAATCCTAGCAAATGGGAGGCGGAGGCAGGTGGATCTCTGTGAGTTCAATGCCAGCCTGGTCTTCAGAGTGAGTTCCAAGCCAGCTGGGGCTATAGAGAGACCTTGTCTCAAGAGAAAAAAAAAAAAAGAAACATCCTTTATGTAAATTTTGAACCCAGAGTGGAGGGCTGGTTAGCGCCCCTGGGGGACTGGAGCTGCAGCGGGAAGGGCAGAGGACTCCTATCCTCAGCGCAGCCAGCGCAGCCAGCACCAGGGCAGGAGAACTTTTACTTTTGGTTTTTGATTTGAGTCTGCAGTATCTCAGGGATATTAGTCTCTTTCTGTCCTAATGTTTTGCGTACCTGAACTCCCCAGATTGCTTCAAGTGTCCCTGTTCAAAGGCACCATTTTCAGGGCTGCTAACCCCGTGTTGAACAGGCTGAAGAGTGTATGGCACAGGGTTACTCCAGTAATGTCCCAGGGACATCAGAGGGTGCAAATCCGTTTATTCTATGCAACAAGCAGCTTATATAGGTCTGTGACAGGGCAGCCCCTACATTTCATGACATCACTACCCAGTGGCAAATCTTAGACCTCCACACCATATGTATCATCCCAGCTCGTGGGGCGTACCCAGAAAGGAACATGGAGACAAACAAGTCAGCTCATGGTGCCAAGCAGGTGCCAGCATCATGCAGCAGGTGTGCCCTATACTATAGCATTGCTTAGTGTGCTAAACAGATTGTGCTGCACGTGCACAATGTACACCTGAATCCAGGACTGCTGTCCCACAAAAATAAAATTACTTTTTTAGTCTTTTTGAGATAGGGTCTCTCTTTAGTCCCAGCTGGTCTAGAACTCACTATGTAAACTAGGATGGCCTTGAACTCACAGAAGTTTGCCTGCCTTTGCATCCTGAGGGCTAGAATTGAAATGTGTACCACGGGGCTGGAGAGATGGCCTAGCAGTTAAGAGCGCCGACCGCTCTTACAGAGGACCCGGGTTCGATCCCCAGCACCCACATGGCGGCCGAGAACCGTCTGAAACTCCAATTCCAGGAGAACTCCAGTTCCAGGGGAATCCGACACCCTCTTCGGACCTCCGCGGCATTGCACGACACGGGTGCACACACCTGCATGCAGACAGTATGTTCATACATATACCGAAATAAATAAAATTAAAAAAAAAAAACGTGTTTTTTTTTTTTTTTTTTTTAAAAAAAAACAACTTTTTTAAATTTTTATTTTATTTTGTATGTGTATGCAATGTACTGTCTGCATGTAGGTTTGTTGCACTCGTGTCATGTCATGCCACGGAGGTCAAGAGAGGTGTTCAGATTCCCCTGGAACTGAGTTCTCCTGGAATTGGGACGTTACAGACTGGTTTCTCAGCAACACCATGTGGTGTTTCTGCGGGTAGCCCACGGGTTCCTCTGAAGAGCAGTTGGCGCTCTTAACCACCTAGGCCATCTCTCCAGCCCCTAAAACCCACCTTTTTTAAGATAATGGCAGGAACTCAGAAGAGTGATCTGTGTGAGTCATTTCTTTTTTTTTTTTTATTTCTTTTTTTTTGGTCTTTTTGACGTACAGGGTCTCCCTGTAGCCCCCGCTGTCCTGGAACTCACCCTGCTAGACCAGGCTGGCCTTGAACTCACAAGATCCACCTGCCTCTGCCTCCTGAGTGCTAGGATTATAAGGCATGCCACCACCAAACCCTGTGACTTTTTTTTTTTCGTGATGTCATTTCACAAGACCAGGTAAGGTTCTAATCTACTCGGAGAATTAAGAAGGAATTTAATTAAGCTGGGAACTTGGAAAGGTTATGAAATGTTTGTGGCTTTGCTGAACCCCGTGGTTGGTCATACATTTTTTTATGTGTGTTTTTTATTGAATTTTTGTGGATTCATACCATATACCTTAACCCATATCTGGATCCCCCATACCCAAACACACACAATTTAATGCATTTGGTCATATATTAAGGCATTCACGTTTGTGTACTCAGATATCTCTGTGTAAGTTTATCCACTGGCTGGCCTTTTCAGCCTGTTTAGTGTCACTGCCTTTAAAAAGATCAACTCTCCTCACCCAGGAGTGATCAGCTATAAGTAGTTCTTGGCTAAGTTTGGTGCCTCCTGCCCATTTCCCCAGGTCTATGCTGGTTTTTTTTCTGATTGAATTTTATGGGTCTTGTCATGCTGACACTATTACTGTAAGTTCCTCGGAGAAGTTCCCAGGAGCCTGTAACTCTGTTTCCTGGAGCTGGAGAATGGCTCAGAGGGTTAAGAACCTGTCTGCTCTTGCAGAGGACTCATTTTGGTTCCTAGCACACACCCAAGGCAGCTAACCACTGTTTGACTCCAGTTCCAGGGGATCTGATGCCCTCTTCTGCCCTCCATCATCATTGTACGTCATGGGTGTGTTTACATATATCCAAACAATACACTCCACATATTTTTAGGACTCTGTTTCTTTGTCATGCACCACCCCTGCCTGGCTCTTTTTTTTTATTTTGTTCTTAAATAATTTATTATTAGTGTTTGTGTATACTGATTGCGTTGACAATGAATGCTCACAGCCGAGCCCATAATGGACCCTATAGGCTGCTTAATCATCCCTTGATACCGTATTGTTACAGATTGGTTTTCCAGCCACCATGTGTGTGCTAAGAAGAACACTAAGGTTGTCCCTTCCTGCAAGAGCAGCCAAGTTGTTTCTTCACCAATCTGTTGAGATACCTTCTTCCATCTTGAAGGGCAATGAGGTTAAAAACCTATTTGCTACAACAGTCAAAGTATCTGAGACAATGGAGTGGACTTCCGCGCAGTAAGTTACGTTCACACAAAGAACTCAACCTATCCGATAACTAGCCTCGTCTGTATTTGACAGCTCGAAGACTATGTAAGGGATCCAGGCTTTGATACTACTACGTTACAGGGAACCAGATAGAACATGTTCCTTCACCCAGCTGCAGGAAAAGACTGTGTAAGGATCAGGATAGACATTTTTTTGAACTAACTTGTTGCAGGC
Source organism: Rhizomys pruinosus (assembly GCA_009823505.1). Classification (NCBI taxonomy): domain Eukaryota; kingdom Metazoa; phylum Chordata; class Mammalia; order Rodentia; family Spalacidae; genus Rhizomys; species Rhizomys pruinosus. The sequence continues at coordinate 765,476 of VZQC01007541.1, read as the reverse complement.
TAGCTCCAATGTAAAGCCGCAGATAAAAAGCCGGGTGTGGGTGGCCCAACAGGCCTTTAAGTCTAGGCTTTGGGAGGCAGAGGCAGGCAGCTCTTTGAGAGTTCAAGGCCAGCCATGGTCTACAGGAGTGGAGTTCCAGGCCAGCTGGGCCTACAGTGAGACCCTGTCTCGAAAAGACCAAAAAAAAAAAAAAAAATAAGCCCAGATAAGTATGTTCTTATAACCCAACAATCCCAGAAACTATGTCTTTGACAACCCAACAATCCCAGGAACTATATGTCTCTGACAACCCAACAATCCTGGGAAATATACTATGAATCCGTCTCCCTTGCCCCCCCCCATGCCATCAGCGGCTCTACAAGCCCACAAAACCCACAGCCTACCCCCATGCGTGTTTTTTCTGAGTTATACAAACCCACCAATCTTGTAACGCCAAGGCTTGGAAAAACCCCTGTTTGTGATCTTTCCCTTTAAATTGGGTGCTTGACGGAGCCTCGGGTCTCTTCCCAGTCCTGCTGCACCAGGTTCGGGAACAGCCCTGGCTTAAGCTAGCTAATTAAAATGTCCCCGCGCGCTGTCGTCTCGCCGGCAAGAACTTCACGCGGACAAAGGATTCTTCTGTGGTAATATTTATGTGCACAGCTCTTTTGTGAGAAGGACCCCCGAAATGGGGCAGAAGCACTGTTTACAGTAGCATTCTAGAGGGTTCGTGTATGTCTGGATAGGTGCACTGTCTGATGCCTCATTTGCATGTTAAAAGCGGGAGCTAAAGGACTAGTAGTCATGCGCAGTTTCTCCAATGCAAAGTCAACGGCGGGAAACGGCTTGTAGTGACTCAGGAAGTCGGCGCCGTTTTTAAGGTGTGGTCGCGAGCGAAACAGCACACTCGTGCAGGCTACAAACAATTTAAAATATTCTCTGTCGGACTGGAGAGATGGCCTAGCGGTTAAGAGCGCCGACCCTCTTAACAGAGGCCCCGGTTCGATCCCCAGCACCCACATGGCGGCCCTGAACCGTCTGAAACTCCAATTCCAGGATGAACTCCCGTTCCAGGGGAATCCGGAGACCCTCTTCTGACCTCCACGGATTGCACGACAGGTGCACAGACTTGCATGGCAGACAGTACATTCATTACCCATACAGAAATAAATAAAAAATTATAAAAAAAATATGCTCTGTCTTTGCATCAGTGTCTTTCTCCTGGTAGTTTGCGAGGGTCTTGGATTCAAGGCATAAAAATCTCTCCAGCCCGACCCCTTGCTCTTATAATCTTTCTGCCCCCTTTCATGATGGTCCCTGACCCTCCCGCTCTCGGTTGCTGATTGGTTTAATATAGGCGTTTCATCCCAGGCGCGCACAACTCTGCAGTCTCTTACCTTCTCTACTCTGTGCAGTTTGTGTATGGCTTCTGTGTTCCTCTCACCCTCTATAGCATGAGGAAGCTTTGCTGATGAGAACTGAGAGATGTATTCATCTTCTCTCTTCCCCTTTTTCCAGTATGTTTCATGAGTCTTAGGTGTAGAGGTTCCATTATAGATGTGTCACTTATGGTTGCATATCTCTCAGACACTTAATTTCTGTGGAGCTCTGTAATACTCTCAATACTCTCTGTTGTAAAAGAATCTTCTAGCCGGGCATGGTGGAACATGCCTTTAATCCTAGCACTTGGGAGGCAGCGGCTGTGGATCTCTGTGAGTTCAAGGCCAGCTGGTCTACACAGGAGCTCCAGGCCAAGTGGGGGGGTGTGGTGGACTAAAAAAAACGGGAGCCCTGTCTCAAAAATACAAAAAAAAAAAACAAAAAAAAGAATCTTTTTGATGCGTGGCTTAAACTGGTATGTAGTTGTCCCCAGATGCCAAGTCAGATACTCTCAGCAGTCTCAGACGGACAGGTCCAAGCCCCAAGGAGAAGGGATGGGAACAGGATGTGGGGACCCCATGGATCATAATTTTTATGAGGTAGTAGAGTTTCTGGAGGATCAGAATAACAGACATGCATGTAATAAATTGGATTGGTGAAATGCTAAAGCAATCGAGATGAGATGGGGGTTAGAGATGTGGTTCATTTGCTAGGTGCTAGTTTATCATGCATGAATTCAATCCTAGTACCTGTAATCCAGACACATGCATGAAGTTCAATCTTAGTACCTGTAATCCAGGCACGTGCATGAAGTTCCATCCTAGTACCTGTAATCCAGGCATGTGCATGAAGTTCCATCCTAGTACCTGTAATCCAGACACATGCATGAAGTTCCATCATAGTACCTGTAATCCAGCCATGTGCATGAAGTCCATCATAGTACCTGTAATCCAGGCACGTGCATGAAGTTCCATCCTAGTACCTGTAACCCAGGCATGTGCATGAAGTCCACCCTAGTACCTGTAATCCAGACACATGCATGAAGTTCAATCTTAGTACCTGTAATCCAGGCACATGCATGAAGTTCCATCATCGTACCTGTACTCCAGGCATGTGCATGAAGTTCCATCCTAGTACATGTAATCCAGGCATGTGCATGAAGTGCATCCTAGTACCTGTAATCCAGACACATGCATGAAGTTCAATCTTAGTACCTGTAATCCAGGCATGTGAATGAAGTCCATCCTAGTACCTGTAATCCAGGCACTTGCATGAAGTTCCATCCTAGTACCTGTAACCCAGGCATGTGCATGAAGTCCATCATAGTACCTGTAATCCAGGCATGTGAATGAAGTCCATCCTAGTACCTGTAACCCAGGCATGTGCATGAAGTCCATCATAGTACCTGTAATCCAGGCACGTGCATGAAGTTCCATCCTACTACCTGTAATCCAGACACATGCATGAAGTTCCATCATAGTACCTGTAATCCAGGCATGTGCATGAAGTCCATCATAGTACCTGTAATCCAGGCACGTGCATGAAGTTCCATCCTAGTACCTGTAACCCAGGCATGTGCATGAAGTCCATCATAGTACCTGTAATCCAGGCATGTGCATGAAGTTCCATCCTAGTACATGTAATCCAGGCATGTGCATGAAGTTCCATCCTAGTACATGTAATCCAGGCATGTGCATGAAGTTCCATCCTAGTACATGTAATCCAGGCATGTGCATGAAGTTCCATCCTAGTACATGTAATCCAGGCATGTGCATGAAGTTCCATCCTAGTACCTGTAATCCAGGCATGTGCATGAAATTCAATCCCTAGTACCTGTAATCCAGGCATGTGCATGAAGTCCATCCTAGTACCTGTAATCCAGACACATGCATGAAGTTCCATCATAGTACCTGTAATCCAGGCACGTGCATGAAGTTCCATCCTAGTACCTGTAATCCAGGCATGTGCATGAAGTTCCATCCTAGTACCTGTAATCCAGGCATGTGCATGAAGTTCCATCATAGTACCTGTAATCCAGGCATGTGCATGAAGTCCATCCTAGTACCTGTAATCCAGGCATGTGCATGAAGTCCATCCTAGTACCTGTAATCCAGGCATGTGCATGAAGTTCCATCCTAGTACCTGTAATCCAGGCATGTGCATGAAGTCCATCCTAGTACCTGTAATCCAGACATGTGCATGAAATTCAATCCCTAGTACCTGTAATCCAGGCATGTGCATGAAGTTCCATCCTAGTACCTGTAATCCAGACACATGCATGAAGTTCCATCATAGTACCTGTAATCCAGCCATGTGCATGAAGTCCATCATAGTACCTGTAATCCAGGCATGTGCATGAAGTTCCATCCTAGTACCTGTAACCCAGGCATGTGCATGAAGTCCACCCTAGTACCTGTAATCCAGACACGTGCATGAAGTTCCATCCTAGTCCCTGTAATCCAGGCACGTGCATGAAGTTCCATCCTAGTACCTGCTAATCCAGGGCATGTTGCCTTGAAGTCCATGCATAGAAAAAAAACAAAAAAAAAAAAAAAAAAAAAAACAAACAAAAATTTCTTTAAAAAAAAAAAAAAAAAAAAAAAAAAAAAAAAAAAAAAAAAAAAAAAAAAAAAAAAAAAAAAAAAAAAAACCTCCTTTAATCCAGCATGTGTGCAGTCCATCCTAGTACCTGTAATCCAGACATGTGCATGAAATTCAATCCCTAGTACCTGTAATCCAGGCATGTGCATGAAGTTCCATCCTAGTACCTGTAATCCAGACACATGCATGAAGTTCCATCATAGTACCTGTAATCCAGGCATGTGCATGAAGTCCATCCTAGTACCTGTAATCCAGGCACGTGCATGAAGTTCCATCCTAGTACCTGTAATCCAGGCATGTGCATGAAGTACATCATTACCTGTAATCAGGCATGTGCATGAATTTCCATCCTATTACCTTTAATCAGCACGTTCATGAAGTTCCATCCTAGTACCTGTAATCCAGGCATGTGCATGAAGTTCCATCCTAGTACATGTAATCCAGGCATGTGCATGAAGTTCCATCCTAGTACATGTAATCCAGGCATGTGCATGAAGTGCATCCTAGTACCTGTAATCCAGGCATGTGCATGAAGTCCATCCTAGTACCTGTAATCCAGGCACGTGCATGAAATTCAATCCCTAGTACCTGTAATCCAGGCATGTGCATGAAGTCCATCCTAGTACCTGTAATCCAGGCACGTGCATGAAGTTCCATCCTAGTACCTGTAATCCAGGCATGTGCATGAAGTCCATCATAGTACCTGTAATCCAGGCATGTGCATGAAGTCCATCCTAGTACCTGTAATCCAGACACGTGCATGAAGTTCCATCCTAGTACCTGTAATCCAGGCATGTGCATGAAGTCCATCATAGTACCTGTAATCCAGGCATGTGCATGAAGTCCATCATAGTACCTGTAATCCAGGCACGTGCAAGAAGTTCCATCCTAGTACCTGTAATCCAGGCATGTGCATGAAGTCCATCATAGTACCTGTAATCCAGGCATGTGCATGAAGTTCCATCCTAGTACATGTAATCCAGGCATGTGCATGAAGTGCATCCTAGTACCTGTAATCCAGACACATGCATGAAGTTCAATCTTAGTACCTGTAATCCAGGCATGTGAATGAAGTCCATCCTAGTACCTGTAATCCAGGCATGTGCATGAAGTTCCATCCTAGTACATGTAATCCAGGCATGTGCATGAAGTGCATCCTAGTACCTGTAATCCAGCCACGTGCATGAAGTTCCATCATAGTACCTGTAATCCAGGCATGTTGCATGAAGTCCATCTTAGTACCTGTAATCCTAAATATGCATGCAGTTCCCATCATAGTACCTGTACATCCAGGCACGTGCCTGAAGTTCCATCCTAGTACCTGTAATCCAGACATGTGCATGAAGTTCCATCCTAGTACCTGTAATCCAGACACATGCATGAAGTTCCATCATAGTACCTGTAATCCAGCCATGTGCATGAAGTCCATCCTAGTCCCTGTAATCCAGGCACCGTGCATGAAATTCAATCCTAGTACCTGTAATCCATGCATGTGCATGAAGTCCATCATAGTACCTGTAATCCAGCCATGTGCATGAAGTCCATCATAGTACCTGTAATCCAGGCATGTGCATGAAGTCCATCCTAGTACCTGTAATCCAGGCATGTGCATGAAGTTCCATCCTAGTACCTGTAATCCAGACACATGCATGAAGTTCCATCATAGTACCTGTAATCCAGGCATGTGCATGAAGTCCATCCTAGTACCTGTAATCCAGGCACGTGCATGAAATTCAATCCCTAGTGCCTGTAATCCAGGCATGTGCATGAAGTGCATCCTAGTACCTGTAATCCAGGCACGTGCATGAAATTCAATCCCTAGTGCCTGTAATCCAGGCATGTGCATGAAGTCCATCCTAGTACCTGTAATCCAGGCACGTGCATGAAATTCAATCCCTAGTACCTGTAATCCAGGCATGTGCATGAAGTTCCATCCTAGTACCTGTAATCCAGGCATGTGCATGAAATTCAATCCCTAGTACCTGTAATCCAGGCATGTGCATGAAGTTCCATCCTAGTACATGTAATCCAGGCATGTGCATGAAGTGCATCCTAGTACCTGTAATCCAGGCCTGTGCATGAAGTCCCATCATCGTACCTGTACTCCAGGCATGTGCATGAAGTCCATCCTAGTACCTGTAATCCAGGCACGTGCATGAAGTTCCATCCTAGTATCTATAATCCAGGCATGTGCATGAAGTCCATCATAGTACCTGTAATCCAGGCATGTGCATGAAGTCCATCCTAGTACCTGTAATCCAGACATGTGCATGAAATTCAATCCCTAGTACCTGTAATCCAGGCATGTGCATGAAGTCCATCCTAGTACCTGTAATCCAGGCACGTGCATGAAGTCCATCCTAGTACCTGTAATCCATGCATGTGCATGAAGTCCATCCTAGTGCCTGTAATCCAGGCACGTGCATGAAGTTCCATCATAGTACCTGTAATCCAGCCATGTGCATGAAGTCCATCATAGTACCTGTAATCCAGCCATGTGCATGAAGTCCATCATAGTACCTGTAATCCAGCCATGTGCATGAAGTCCATCATAGTACCTGTAATCCAGCCATGTGCATGAAGTCCATCATAGTACCTGTAATCCAGCCATGTGCATGAAGTCCATCATAGTACCTGTAATCCAGCCATGTGCATGAAGTCCATCATAGTACCTGTAATCCAGCCATGTGCATGAAGTCCATCATAGTACCTGTAATCCAGGCATGTGCATGAAGTCCATCCTAGTACCTGTAATCCAGGCACGTGCATGAAATTCAATCCCTAGTACCTGTAATCCAGGCATGTGCATGAAGTCCATCCTAGTACCTGTAATCCAGGCACGTGCATGAAGTTCCATCCTAGTACCTGTAATCCAGGCATGTGCATGAAGTCCACCCTAGTACCTGTAATCCAGGAATGTGCATGAAGTCCATCCTAGTACCTGTAATCCAGGCCCGTGTCATGAAGTTCCATCCTCATGTATCCTGTAATCCATGCATGTGCATGAAATTCAATCCCTAGTCCCTGTAATCCAGGCACGTGCAAGAAGTTCCATCCTAGTACCTGTAACCCAGGCATGTGCATGAAGTCCACCCTAGTACCTGTAATCCAGGCATGTGCATGAAGTCCATCCTAGTACCTGTAATCCAGGCACATGCATGAAGTTCCATCATAGTACCTGTAATCCAGCCATGTGCATGAAGTCCATCATAGTACCTGTAATCCAGCCATGTGCATGAAGTCCATCATAGTACCTGTAATCCAGCCATGTGCATGAAGTCCATCATAGTACCTGTAATCCAGGCACGTGCATGAAATTCAATCCCTAGTACCTGTAATCCAGGCATGTGCATGAAGTCCATCCTAGTACCTGTAATCCAGGCATGTGCATGAAGTCCATCCTAGTACCTGTAATCCAGACATGTGCATGAAATTCAATCCCTAGTACCTAGTAATCCCGACTGGGAGTTGGAGGTACCATAGGCTTGTTTTTTTTTTTTTTTTTTTTTTTTTTTGGTCTTTTCGAGACAGGGTCTCCTGTAGCCCAGCTGTCCTGGAAACTCACTCTTGAGACCAGGCTGGCCTTCGAACTCACAAAGATCCGGGACTGCGGTCTGCCTCCCAAGTGCTCGGGATTTAAAGGTGTGCGCCACAACGCCCGGCTTGGAGGTGATAGGCTTGCTTTCTCTTTTAATTTTATGTGTATGAGTGTTATGCCTGCATGTGTGTAAGTTGTGCAGAGCCCTCAGAGGACAGAAGAGGGCACAAGATTCCCTGAAACTGGAGTTATGGACCATTGTTAGCCTCTATGTGGGTGCTAGTATTCAAACCCAGGTCTTCTGCAAGAAGAGCCAGTGCTCTTAACCACTGAGCCATCTCTCCAGCCCTACAAATTCTTTTTTTTCTTTTCCCTTTTTGAAACAGGTCTCCCTGTGACCAGCTGTCCTGGAACTCACAGGAGATCTGCCTGCCTTGCCTCCCAAGTTGCTGGGATCAAAGGCATGAAACACCATGCCTGGCACAAAATTTCATTTTTAGGTCAGTTTGGATTACATGATGTCAACTTGGATTATATCTGACCTTTTTCAGAAAGAGAAGGAAAGGAGAAAGCGAGGCTTCCAAGTCACTCAGGAAAACATGTGACGCGGGTTGTGGTGGCGCACGCCGTTAATCTAGCACTTGGGAGGCAGAGCCAGGCGTCTTTGTGAGTTTCAAGGTCAGCCTGTTCTAAATAGCAATTTCCAGGCCAGCAAATAAAGTCTCAAAAACAATAAAATAAAATAAGACAAAAAAAAAAAACCCAAACAAACAAACAAAAAAAAAAACCACCTGTGAATATCCTGCCTGGTGGACATGCCTTTAATCCCAGCACTCGAAGGCAGAGGGCATGTGGATCTCTCTGAGTTTGGGGCAGGCCTGGTCTACATAGTGAGTGACAGGACGCCAGAGCTACAGGAGGACCCTGTCTCAAAAAAAGACCAAAACACAAAAACAAAAACAAAAACAAAACAATAAAAAAAAAAACCCACATGTGACAGGGGTGGGGGGGGTGGGGCTTGTGTTGACCCAGAGTTCCTAAAGGAATAAAACTGAGAGAAGGCCAAATATTATCCTGTATGCTCCAGAAGCCTTTGAAGTCTGATTGACAGTTCACTAAAAGGATGGGCAGCATGGAAAAGTGGCAATTCCCACTGTGTGTTTGCTGAGGAGGACAGACGCATGGGGTAAGAAACTTAACATCTGCTTCCCGCATTGAGAGGCCCTTGTGACTGTACCCCTGCCTTCAGGTCATGTAACGATAGCTACCCAAGGGAGACCCCAAAAACCTGCAAGATAAGTGAGAGAAAGAAAGCGACCAGGCGAGCTCTTTGTCGAGGTCTCATTTTATTGTAGGGTAAACGTAAAATTTATAGGGCAATGAGGCGGGAAGAAGAGGGAAGAGGGAGGGGTAGAACCAGTAGCTCTTGTAAACGTTAAAGTTTATCGGGGCTGGATGCTTGCACCGGCAGAGATTGTTTGCTCGCGATAAGCTTCCTCCTCGGGCTGCTTGCACCGGCAGCAACTGTTTGCTTGTGCATCAGCTTCCTTCCGGAACCTCAGGTGTGCCAGGCAGGAGGCTTCTCTGCACGCCTGCACTTTTAGAGAACAGCTCTGAAGCTATCTCAGAGTTAACCCTTTATGAACAGGCTTACACCTCCTCACATATCCCCCTTCTTTACATTAAGAAGGCTCGGGGAGATATCCAGGTAGAATGGCACCATCAGCCGATTATGTGACCGTCCCTGTCTTAGGTCGACCTCTACAAGACCCTCTTCCTTACCCGTCTCCGGACACCCTGTCATCCTCAGGCTCCTGTCTTAGGTTGGTAAGAGGGGAGAGGAAGTTGCCCGTCTTTGGGGTGGCCACCTGGACTGGAACAGGATAGCCTACTCTATAGCCTGGGGATGATAATTTACAAGGAGCGAAAAAAAAGTCGAATGGCAGGTGCAGGAACAATGGCAGAGGCCACGGGTTTTTCGAGCGCCCGCCCCGCAGGGCTTGCTCATCAAGCCCCTTCTCTTTCGATGGCCAAGCGATGGGTAGTTCCTCAGGGTCTGTAGTGAGGAGTCTATTTGGACTTAATAAAATTGTTAATGCGTAAGCGCCCTGGCCCAATGCAATTAGCAGGATCAATCCAAGGGCAGGTCCCAGGAGACCAGGTGATAAGGTGGACCACCAAAAAAGGGGTGGAAGACCAATTTTTATACCAGGATTTTGTTGTTTGTGTTTTCTTCTTTTTAAGCCTATTTTTTTACTAATACCATCATCAACATCTCCAAATGTGATTTTTAATATTTTTATAAATTTAAAACCAGCACTGGGAGCTAGATCATCAGCCCTGGGATATAGGCTGGTACTCGTAAATTGCTGAGATAAGCAAGCTGTACTCATAAATTCCTGAGGTTAGTAAGTTGCTCTGGTAAACCCAGGAGATAAGCAAGTTAGTAATATTCTGCGAGCATGTGTATCTGACAGCTTTGGCTCCCAGCCCCCATCTCCCTCCTTATTTCCCTTCTTTTATACAAAAAGAGGGGCAGCCCCACTTGTAAAGGTGGATTTTCAAGTATCTATGTTCATATTTTGAACAACCCAATGTTCCCATAGTCGAATTGGAAAAGCTTGTATGCACAACGCATGTTGATCAATTAAGAGATTCAGTCCACATAGTTGTAGTTTTACAATTTACCCCAGTCTCTCCGCAAGCCCTTACATTCTACCTATGCCTTCCTCTTCCCAAGTGTCCCTAGCTTGGGAGAGGGCAAAGCGCGGGTGACCGAAGCCAAAGCCACGTGTTTTCTCTGGGGAGATGTTTTTTTATCCGTTATGCCGTTTTTCCATTCATGGGTTGACAAGCTTATCCAGGGTACCTTTTCAATCCTAACAAAGCACAAGCAACAAGCAATTAGCTGGTCCAGTGCATTAAACAATCATTATTATGGCAGGGTAAGCTGTGAGCATAGACCCAGATGTTTGGATGGTTGTTAATCCACCAGCTGTGGTCTCTCTATAAAAGCTGACAAGTTCTTACTGTGTATCTTCATAATATATCCTAACCACTAGAGGACATAAGCTTATGGCATCATCCACGAATTATTCCTCCAAGAGAGAGCTTAATAGCCAATTAGATTTGGGATATGTATAGGCACATGGCTGCCACTGTTTGCACAGCATCTCCAGGCATTGAGGTGTAGCTGATACTGACAGAGGAGTCTTCGCTTGATTCAAGGAGGCCAATATCCTGCTTTGTCGCATAGTGGCCTTGGTAACGCTCTCTGGCATTTAAAGGCCAACTGTACATTAGCAATTGATGTCTCAAAATATTTTTCATGCTTACACCAGGTTTTAGACAACAGGGACTTACCACATTTATCCTTGCAGATTCCCATTTTTATGGGCAAAAGGCCCTTTATAATTTGGGGGGCTTGGATTTCCCCAGCCAACATCTCCCTGGCAGAAAAATCCATTGCTGACATCATAGCTCTCCTGTATTAATATGTGTTCAATTGTACCAACTTATTTTTTTTTTTTAAATTACATTTATAGTGGCTCTAGACAGAGAACACGTCCCTGTACAGTTCCATGTCTATCAATCAATCAAAGAAGGCAAGTTATACCTGTCTCCAAGCATTTACATTACAGCGGTTGGCTCTATTTTACAGTTGGGGAATGACTCCACTACCATCACATTTTTCCTTTTACATATAAAGGGGAGAGGCAGAAAGGTTTCTCAGCCATCTGGAAGTTAAACTTTATCAGACTACATCATAACAGTTACCCCAAACAGAATTTAGAGAAATGTTCAATGTCTGTGACTCAGGCAATCTGAGTTCCTTGTCTTTAATGTTCAGACGGGTCAGCCTCTCTGTTGGCATTTTTCAGTCCATCTTACAGTCAAAGATTATGTATTTTCAGACATTTATATTTAGCACTTGGTGTTTTTACCTTTGGGAACATATAAATCTCCTCCTATTGTTAGCTTCAAGATTTAAAATAAAAATTTATCAAACCATTTTGGGACTATAGAGGGAATATTATACCACCTCCCNTTTTTTTTTGGTCTTTTTGAGACAGGGTCTCCCTGTAGCCCCAGCTGTCCTGGAACTCACTCTGTAGACCAGGCTGGCCTTGAACTCACAAAGATCCACCTGCCTCTGCCTCCTGAGTGCTAGGATTAAAGGCATGCACCACCAAACCCTGTGACTTTTTTTTTTTCTGTGATGTCATTTCACAAGACCAGGTAAGGTTCTATCTACTGGAGAATTAAGAAGGAATTTAATTAAGCTGGGAACTTGGAAAGGTTATGAAATGTTTGTGGCTTTGCTGAACCCCGTGGTTGGTCATACTTTTTTTAATGTGTGTTTTTTATTGAATTTTTGTGGATTACATACAATATACCTTAACCCATATCTGGATCCCCCCATACCCACACACACAATTTAATGCATTTGGTCATATATTAAGGCATTCACGTTTGTGTACTCAGATATCTCTGTGTAAGTTTATCCACTGGAGCCTGTTCAGCCTGTTTAGTGTCACTGCCTTAAAAAAAGATCAACTCTCCTCACCCAGGAGTGATCAGCTATAAGTAGTTCTTGGCTAAGTTTGGTGCCTCCTGCCCATTTCCCCAGGTCTATGCTGGTTTTTTTTCTGATTGAATTTGCATGGGTCTTGTGCATGCTGACACTATTACTGTAAGTTCCTCGGAAGAAGTTCCCAGGAGCCTGTAACTCTGTTTCCTGGAGCTGGAGAGATGGCTCAGGGGTTAAGAGAACTGTCTGCTCTTGCAGAGGACTCAGTTTTGGTTCCTAGCAACCACAAGGCAGCTAACAACTGTCTTGAACTCCAGTTCCAGGGGATCTGATGCCCTCTTCTGACCTCCATCATCATTGTACGTCATGGGTGTGTTTACATATATCCAAACAATACACTCACATATTTTTAGGACTCTGTTTCTTTGTCATGCACCACCCCTGCCTGGCTCTTTTTTTTTTTTTTTCTAAATATTTTATTATTTTGTGTATATGAGTGCAATGCTCACAAAGGCCAGAAGGCGGCAAATGATTTCCCCTAGAACTGGAGTTACAGATGGTTTAGCCACCATGTGGGTGCTAAGAAGAAAACTGGGTCCTCTGCAAGAGCAGCCAGTGCTCTTAACTGTTGAGCCATCTTGAAGGGCAATGAGTTAAAAACCTATTTTGCTGACCAACCATACCAAAGTCTCCATCCTAGAAAAAGGGAGAACTACCACCTACCATACCATAAAAGTTCTGCAGGAAGACTATGTAAGGATCAGGCTTTTGAGATAACTGTTACAGGGACCAGATAACCATCTTCCCACAAGCTGCAGGAAGACTGTGTAAGGATCAGGATAGACATGTTTTTTGAAATAACTGTTGCAGGTAGTCAATGTAAAGCCCAGATAAAAGCCGGGTGTGGTGGCGCACGCCTTTAATCCTAGGGCTTGGGAGGCAGAGGCAGGCAGATCTTTGAGAGTTCAAGGCCAGCCTGGTCTACAGAGTGAGTTCCAGGCCAGCTGGGGCTACAGGGAGACCCTGTCTCGAAAAGACCATGGGGAATCCGAGACCCTCTTCTGACCTCCGCGGCATTGCACGACACGGGTGCACAAACTTGCATGCAGACAGTACATTCATACACATACAGAAATAAATAAAATTAATAAAAAAAAATCTCAAGGTTGACACATTCTAATAACTGTCTGGTAGGGAACCGCAATCTATTCAGTATTAAGGTTAAAATGTGGAACAGTTTGGGAAGTAAATACTGGGCCAAGGGAAGGACTTGGGGAATCAGAGCATTTGTAACTGTCCAGTACCCTAGTACTGAAATCAACGTTCAAAAGAAACTCCCAAAGTGCAAGTCCAGCCCTATGGGCCTTGGGACAAACTGGCTGCTCCATCTGAGGGAGAAGTCCAGTTTATCCACATTTCCACACCGGCGGGGCTGGCATATACCCCCCACTCCCACCTTGGTGCATCTTGGGGAAACCTAGTTCCCCACCCCTGGGTGAGGTCCCTGAAGTCCCCCTTCTTCAGGTAGCACATACACGGATCATCACTAGGGGAGAACTGGATCTGAACTCCTCTATTACGTGGAGTTAGGAGCTAATCAATCTTTGACCCCTACTACTACTCTATTCAGGCCTGCATGATATTGGTAAACTGCTGGGCTCACCCTAGGATGCTTACAAGGACACGGCGCCTGCATAATATCATCAACTTACAGCTTGCAGGCTTCTCGATATGTGAACTCATGTTCTCAACAGTACTGAACTTTGAAGGCCCCAAAGCTATCTGGTGGGCCTGTATGTGGGGACAGACCAGATCTGTCACCACAATGAGAATGGGACACTCAACTTTTTTTTTATGTGTATGAGTGTACTGTCTGCATGTAGGTTGGTGCACCTGTGCCATGCAATGCCATGGAGGTCAGAAGAAGGCGTTGGATTCCCCTGGAACTGGAGTTAAAGACGGTTCTTAACCGCTGAGCCGTCTCTCCAGCCCTGGGACATGTGTTTTAACCCATCTCCTCCCACAGGTGAGGGAAGAGGGAAGAGGGAAGAGGGAAGAGGGAAGAGGGAAGAGGGAAGAGGGAAGAGGGAAGAGGGAAGAGGGAAGAGGGAAGAGGGCACCCCCACAATTTCAGTTGCCCTGTTAGTAGGATTGCAGGGTCTGAGCCTTGGGAAATGAAGATTACAGGTTCCCTTAGCTCCCAGACAGATGGTAATCTGGGACATCTCCAGAATTTTATTGGCCAATTAGAAAGGCACGTACATTGACTAGCCAGGATGGTGCTCCAAATCTGGAGGGGACTCGACCTCTTTTTCCCCCTTTGGTCTTTAAGACCCGTAGCCCCAGGCGTCCTGGAGCTCACTATGTAGACCAGGCTGATCTTGAGCTCACAGAGATCTGCCTGCTTCTGCCTCCTGGGTGCTTGGGATTAAAGATGTGTGACACCATGCCCAGATGGATCTCCTTTTTATTTTAATTTTATTTTTTTTATGTGTACAAATGTATTGTCTGCACGTAGGTTGGTGCACCCATGTCCTGCAATGGCGAGGATGTCAGAAGAGGGTCTTGGATTCCCCTGGAACTGGAGTTAAAGACGGTTCTCAGCTGCCATGTGGGTGCTGGGGATCGAACCCGGGTCCTCTGCAAGAGCAGTCGGCGCTCTTAACCCCTAGGCCATCTCTCCAGCCTTTTTTTTTTTTTAAGTAGTTTTGTGTATGGCTCCATGAGAAGTTATTATTATTATTATTATTATTATTATTATTATTATTTTTTGGTGTTTTTGAGACAGGGTCTCCCTGTAGCCCCGGCTGTCCTGGAACTCACTCTGTAGACCAGCCTGGCCTTGAACTCACAAAGATCCACCTGCCTCTGCCTCCCAAGTGCTAGGATTAAAGGTGTGCACCAACACGCCTGGCTGGAGGTTATTTTTATGGTAAAAATTCTGGGTCATCAGGGAGACCCTAGCCCCGGTAAAGAAAAATATAGAACCAGGGCTGGAGAGATGGCCTAGTGGTTAAAAGCACTGACCGCTTTTACAGAGGACCTGGGTTCGATCCCCAGAACCCACATGGTGGTCGAGAACCATCTGAAACTCCAATTCCAGAACTCCAGTTCCAGGGGAATCCGACACCCTCTTTTGACCTCCGCGGCATTGCACGACAGGGGTGCACACACCTGCATGCAGACAGTACATTCATACACATACCAAAATAAATAAAAATTTTAAAAAAATTTAAAAGAAAAATATAGAACCAAGAGAGCATTATTAAGTATAAAAAATCAGGAAACCAATAAAAAGCACATGAGGCATAGGTTACTCTAGGAACATGCTTTACTTCCATGTGGGACTGCCAGCGTGAGCCTCCTGCAGACACGTGTGGTGGGACCAGACAGCATGGCAGGGGGCAGGGGGTGGGGGACGGGGACAGAGAGAGAGAGAGAGAGAGAGAGAGAGAGAGACAGAGAGACAGAGAGACAGAGAGAGACATACAGTGAAAGAGAGGCGAGAGGCACAGAGAGAGTTATGGCAGCTGGGGTCTACCCTTTATACTCATGGGACGGGGCCTCAGGTAAGTGGGAAGGGGTCAGAGGATTGGCAGCTTCTGGAGGAAGTGCTGGCCTGTGTGCCCCTTAGGATTCTGGGAAGCCTGGACCTAACAAGCATCACAACTCCTTCAAAAGGTATTGGTCACTGTCTTCACAGTCACCATGGCTGACTACTCTGCTGACCAGTATCAAAGAACCCCTTGCTATACTGCTTTTGGCTTTTACTATAGGACCCTGCCTCATAAACTGCCCAAGTACATTAGTAAATGGGTTAATTCAATTGAAATTCTGCTCGAATGGACTGAATATGAATGACTGGGATAGGATGAGTCAATGATTTGACCAACATGTCCTAGAAGTAGTAGGGAATGTGATGATGAATACAGCCTATGTGACTCCATTTTTTTGTTTTTTTGGCCCTTTCGAGAAGGGTCTCCCTGTAGCCCCAGCTGTCCTAGAACTCACAGAGATCTGCCTCCCGAGTGCTAGGATTAAAGGCGTGTGCCACCACACCCAGCGTGACTCCACTTTGCTCTGCTGACTCTATCTTAGTGGTTGAACCCTGGCACAGAAACACAGATCCAGGAAGAACCAGCTGGGTGTCCTGACGAACCCCTCAACTGCTTACCTTAGCTTTTGTAATCATTTTTTGTAGCAGGTGGGAACTGAAATTTCAGTTTTTTATTGTCAGAGTGGACTTTCTCAGAAAAATCTCCCCGGATACAATATTTGTCTTTATAAGCATGTAATGCCCAAGTCACAGGGGTCCCACAGACCACCAGGAGACACGACTCCGATGCAAGCACAAAGAGTTTTATTCAAGCTCGAGCTTGGACTGCCACCTTCCTGAATCAGCAGGCTGGGAGAAGTGGCCCCGTGGCTGGGGGGGGGGAGATCTTTTAAAGGAAAAAACCACAAGCAGAGGATTTCCATGCCTTGGCGTTTTTTCATTGGGTAGGGTTATGGGGCTAGCACGTGGAGGTTTCTTATTGGTTGGACACATCTGGCCTGGTCTGGGTTTTTTTTTTTTTTTCTTTATCAGTTCAGGGAATCATGTCCTGAAACTAAGTTATTCTTGGTTCTGTGTTTTTCCACCGGGCCTGTTTCTTAATCCTCTGGATGCATCTGGTGTTTTTTCCCAGACTTTACCCTGTGGGAGGTGAATGCTTAACCTTTGCTTGTCCAGAGTAGAGGTCTGGAATTAACTCTGTCTCCTCATTCCCCCATTTCTCTTGTTACTTGAGAGGCCAATCTTGGTCTCTCATGTGTAGCTTAGACAGAAGTATTCTGGTCTACATTATCATATTGGCTGCTTAGGTGGTGTGGATCAAGTCAGGTATAATGTGTTCTTAATGTCATTAGGTGAATTGCCCCCAATCTTTCTCTCATAAAGGTGACTAATCTATTTAGTATACATGGTCCTAGGGTTAATAACAAAAGAATGACAACGGGGCCTAACAAGGTGGAGATCAGTGTAGTTAGCCATGGAGATTGATTAGACTTTTATAAAAATTTTTAAATTAATTTTATTTATTTCTGTATGTGTATGTTCTAGTTTGTCTTCCATTGCTGTGACAATCACTCTGACCAACACCAACTTGGGGAGGAAAGGGTTTATTCAGCTTACATCTCCTGGGTCACATTTCATCACTTAGGGAGCCCAAGGCAGGAACTCAGGGCAGGAACCTGGAGGCCATGGAGTACTGCTGTTGACTGGCTTGCTCTCTACTGGCTTGCTCCCTGGCTCATGCCCAGCCTGCCTTCCTATACTGTCACTGCTCAACAATCAAGACAATACACCACAGATGTGGCCACAGGCCAATCCAATGGAGCCAATTCCCCAACCGAGGCTCCCTCAACCCAGGTGTGTCAAGTTGACACCAAAGCTATCCAGCACAATTGACCCCTTGTCAACTTGACACACAAACACATCACTATTAAACCACCTTTCCAGTTCTTATCCCCAAAGTATGATGTTAACACTAATCACAACCTAAGACAGTACATCCTTAAAAGCCCCACAGTCCTTAAAATGTCCAAACACTTAAAAGTCCAGTCTATTAAAAGTCTCTTAACTGTGGGCTGCTGTAAAATCCAAAACAAGTACTGTCTTATTTCAAAGGGAAGAATCAGGCACTCTCAAACAAAACCTAAGTCCAGCAAGTAGCTCAAGGCTGGACACCTGGGATTCACTCACGATCTTCTGGGCTCCAAAGGGTCTCGGCAGCTCCCCCTCTCTGACTCTGCCGTCCGTGGCACACTCATCTCGCAGGCCCAGGCCGACTCCATTCTACACCTACCGCTGCTCTTGGTGGTCGTCCCAGGGTACCGGCATCTCCAAAAAGCTGGGGTCGCTACTGAAACTGAGGCAGCACCTTCACCAATGGTCTCTTCTGACCTCTCCTGGTGCAAAGCCTCAGCTTCTCTCCATGACCCCTGCAATCCTGGGGTCTTCACAGCAACCGAGGTGCACTTCCACCAATGGTCTTTCCTGACCTCTCACAGTGCCAAGCCTCGGCTGCTCTCTGTGACCCCCTCAAATTTCAACACCGGAACCATATAGGAGACTCTTACACGTTACCAAGTCCGGCTTCTGGCTCGAGATGGAGGCTCAGGCCCTTTCTGGGTCACAGCTTCTGTGTGCTGACCTTGAAGATATTCTCCCCAGAAGATTTCACCTCAGTGATGCTGGTCTCTTGTTACTTACAGCTGATTTTTCAGCCCCAGCTAACCAGCATCAATTGCCCCAGTACCACAAAAGTTTCACTTCAGGTTCTGGTCTCTTGTTACTTACAGCTGATTCTCCACAGCCCCAGCTGACCAGAACCCACAGATTACACAGTCCTGATGATCTCTGCTCTCCTTTGAAACTAGAAACTTCACAAGCCAGGCCTCCATCTTCTACAACTCCTTCAGCAAAACTGCTCCAAGCTCCACAGCAACAATCTTTAGGCATTCAATGATCTTCCCAGCCCAAAGTTCCAAACGCCTCCACAATCCTTCCCCAAAACACCAAGGTCAGGTCTGTCACAGCAATACCCCACTCTTCTGGTACCAATTTCTGTTCTAGTTTGTCTTCCATTGCTGTGACAAAACACTCTGACCGACACCAACTTGGGGAGGAAAGGGTTTATTCAGCTTACATCTCCTGGGTCACATTTCATCACTTAGGGAGCCCAAGGCAGGAACTCAGGGCAGGAACCTGGAGGCCATGGAGGACTGCTGTTCACTGGCTTGCTCTCTACTGGCTTGCTCCCTGGCTCATGCCCAGCCTGCCTTCCTATACTGTCACTGCTCAACAATCAAGACAATACACCACAGATGTGGCCACAGGCCAATCCAATGGAGCCAATTCCCCAACCGAGGTTCCCTCAACCCAGGTGTGTCAAGTTGACACCAAAGCTATCCAGCACAGTGTATGAATGTACTATCTGCATGCAAGTTTGGGCACCCGTGTCGTGCAATGCCGTGGAGGTCAGAAGAGGGTGTCGATTCCCCTGGAACTGGAGTTTCAGATGGTTCTTGGCCACCATGTGGGTGCTGGGGATCAAACCCGGGTCCTCTGCAAGAGCGGTGGGTGCTCTTAACCGCTAGGCCATCTCTCCAGCCCCAATTGATTAGACTTTGAAACCATCTTTGGTTCTTGTGGTGGTTTGAGTGTCCCCCATAGGCTTTAAGTATTCAGACATTTATCTCCAGTTGGTGGCACTGTTCTTGGAGGTCTTAGCAGGTGTGGCCATGCTAGAAGTACATTATTGGGGCCATCTTAGTGAGTTTAAGAAGCCTTGCTGTCTCTAGTCGCTCTCAGCTTCCTGTGCTCATTGCAAGATGTGACCCTCGGTTTGCTGCTCCAGCTCCAGCCGCCACCACGCCTCCCGCCACAATGGACTCTAATTCCCTGGCACGGTCAATCGTAAGCTCAAATCAACTCTTCCTTTTATAAGTTCCTTGGTCGTGGTGCTTTATCACAGCAACAGAAAAGTGACTGACATAGTTCTGTTCCCACCCGCTCTTTCTCTTAGCTAGTCCTTCTCTTATTCTGGCCATAGAGTCCTTTACTATTCCTGAGTGATCTATATAGAAACATTCTTCCCCCAAAGCCGCACACGGTCCTTCCTGTTGTAGGAACAGTAGGTCTAGGCCTCTGCAGTTCTGTAACACCACTTCAGCGAGGGAGGAAAGTGACTTTTGGAGGTGGGAGATTTAAGTCTCTCGTCTTTCCAAGTCTGTGTCTATAGCTACCCTCAAGGTATTGTAATGCTGACTTTGGATTGCCAGTGATGCTATTCTGATACTCACCCCGGCTAACCCCAACCCCAAGAACACACTAAGGGTAATAATGGCTGTTACAGGCTCTCGTTTGGGCCTGCTTGTTCCTGGCACCTCTTATCTTTGTGCAAACTCTTCCTCAGAATGGTAAATGAGTCGGGGAACTAACTGCACTAATATACAATACCCCCGGGTGTTATTGAGGATTGTGGTGTGTGCACAGGCTGTGCGGCCTGTGGATCATGCCCACTAAGCATGGGAGGGAGGTACCAAGTATTGGTCTGAGTCCTCTATAACCAGTTTGATTACAGAGGTTTCCAGGTACGTTGGTGAAGGGCCTTCTAATACACCACCCTGCTCCTGTCCCTTGCTGAAGCATCAGCCCTTGTTTCTGTCCAGAATTCCTCCTGCATATATTGGCATCAGACCCTTTAGTGTAATTTCCTAAGGTAGCTATTCCCTCATAATCGGGTGGTAATCATAACAGAGCCAGCAGGATTGAGTCAGTTCTGGCCTGGTACCATTTAGGATATGGTAAGAGGTCTCCAGCAGGCAGGACAAAGGGTCATGACCAGGAAATCCTGGGGTTCCCTCTAGGGCCACATCAGCAGGAGATTTGGTAGAGTTTGATTTTGTTGGGGCCCTTTTTGTTGGTGGCTTAGCAAGAGTATTGCTATTTCCTCCAAGGACTGTGTTGGGCCCTATGGGGACTAGAGGAGAGTGCTGAACCTTTAATTGAATGCTGAACAGCTCTCCCCCATCACCTGGTCCCCCATAGAGGTGAATACCCCATAATTTTCCCATTTTTCAACCTTGTTCCCTTTGTCCTTCATTAGTGAACTTTATGCAGATGGGATTACACTGGCCCTTGATAGTCTTTCTGCAAGTCTCTACCATCCGACCATGACTATCTGGTTAGTGCGATGTGTCATTCCTAACCATCTGTATCAGATCCCCAGTGATTGGGGGTGACCAATAAATGTCTCCTGTACTCACACACCCCCATGAGGCACAAAAGTAGTCCTCTGCTCCTCCATACTTGTGTCTCCATGACTTGTCCTTGCCCAGGTGACCCGGGCAGATGTAGAAATATGCCTTTTTCAGGGCTGGAGGGATGGCCTAGCGGTTATGAGCGAACCCACAAATGGCGACACCAACGTGGGGCGCGGAGACCAGTTTGGTAAGCTAGAATCTCTGAAAGATGGGAAATAACACTTTCAAGGAAGCTATGTTCCAGGAGGAATTGTCTTGTGATGTATGGCATGTGTTTGTTGACTGCGTGCCGTGTTTTGTTGTCGCTGTTGTGTTTCAAGTTGTGGCATGGAGAAAGTTTAGCATCTCCAAATCAGTGAAGGCATGGACTAAGGATGGACACAGAGGGAATTCTCCTATTGACTCTGCTGGTGAGGCTGTGGATGGCGCTGATGGAGACTTGGCCTGTGTGCCGGAGACCCTTTCTCTAATAGGCTTTGGGAAGCTTGCATTCTCTTGTGGGTTTTCACCTACTAGGCAGGACACGATTATGCAGCCCGTGGGTGCCGTTTTGGCTTCCCTGATTGGGGGCATCTGTTGCTTCCCCAGCCTTCCCAGGTGACAGGTATTCAGAGAAATTGTGAGAGGAGCCCTTCCTCTCCCGTCCATTTGCCTTCTAGAGGTTTTGAAATGTGCTTGGAACCTGCCCTGCAGCCTGGGGTCCCGGTTTCTGCCTTCTGGCCACAGTTCAGGTGGCGAAGGTCACAGAGGCAATGCCCTCGGAGCAAGCAAGCTTTTTGTGGCAAGCATTCCATAGAGGTGTTCATTTACACCTTTGCACAGACAGGCTTGGGTTGTAGAGGCAACCACCCAGGAATTAATCTACCAACATTGGCTTGCATGGAAGCTTGTGAAAAGCCAGTGAAGGACCCCTGCCCCAAGGTTTTATGCACCCTTAAAATCTGTCTTTAGGAGATAAGGTTTCCCTCCCCACTTCCTCATACCTGGTGATGATTAACTGAGTCACGCCCGCCTGTGTGTCGCTGGCCTGCGTGCGGAGATGATTTTTTACTATTACACAACCCTTCCTCCATTTCCCCATACCTTGGGATCCCTGCTTTTTTTTTTTTTTTT
>VZQC01007541.1:719853-741569 GCA_009823505.1 Rhizomys pruinosus | reverse complement strand
AAAAAAAAAAAAAAAAAAAAAAAAAAAAAAAAAAAAGACCAAAGGCAAAATATGAAAAGCTCTTACGTTTTTCAGTTTGTAGCTGTTTATAGATACTCTGGTTAATCTAGTCCAATGTTTGTTCTGTGCCCCTCTCCTGCTCTGGAAACAGGGGATGGCTGGTGGGGGAAGGGCTGGCTTTACAGTATTCTGTGTTTCACTGGGAAGCATAAAGTCTCTGGCAAGAGGCCGGGGCAGTGCTTCTCTTTCATTGTGTTTTAAAGGTGCAGCTTTGATTCCAATACTCAGGAGACAGACCGTGGACCTCCACCCTACCAAGTTGTACCACTTAAGTAATTCAAATCCATTTCAGCATGCTTAACTTAAAGTGTAATATTTTTACTTAACTCCCGGGTACACTAGATATGGTTGATTTAATTTTATTTTGCTCCTTTTAAAAATGTGTTTCATGCCAGGCGTGGTGGCGCACGCCTTTAATCCTAGGGGGGGAGGTAGAGGCAGGCGGATCTTTGTGAGTTCAAGGCCAGCCTGGTCTACAGAGTGAGTTCCAGGACAGCTGGGGCTACAGGGAGACCCTGTCTCAAAAAGACAAAAAAAAATAAATAAAAATGTGTTTCATCTCAATGTTTCTCACAGAATTCTTGATCACACGTGGTTTGAGCTCTGGCGCCATCGGTCTGCCTGCTGTGAATGCGTACCAGCTGCCGCACTGAGCACATGGCATCTAAATCAAGCCCTTTAAATTTTGATTTTAGGTAACATTCTTTTGATTTCAGCATTTTGGAAACAAGAGAGATGGATTTCTAGGAAAATTTACAGACCTTGAAATTCTAACAAAACAAACTTGCTCCGATAAATTGTCTTTTTAAAAAATTTTTTTATTTTTGTATGTGTATGAATGTACTGTCTGCATGTAGGTTTGTGCACCCGTGTCGTGCAATGCCGCGGAGGTCAGAAGAGGGTCTTGGATTCCCCTGGAACTGTAGTTCTCCTGGAACTGGAGTTCTCCTGGAATTGGAGTTAGAGACGGTGGTTCTCAGCCGCCATGTGGGTGCTGGGGATCGAACCCAGGTCCTCTGCAAGAGCAGTCAGTGCTCTTAACCCCTAGGCTACCTCTCCAGCCCCTAAATTGTCTTTTTTAAGGACCATTGGTAAAAGTCTATTTAACATGAATTGATATTTTGGTTCAATTTAAACGAGAAATTTTTGAATAAAACTGTTTTATGTTCCTTCAAACCCATCTTCAAGCTGTGTGTATGTGTGAGTGAATGCAAATTCCCACTTTTAATTCATTATAATCCTACAGGTTTAAATCTAATTAGCTGACTATAAACAAAAATAGATTCAATTTATAGAAAATGTTTGTTTTATACCCCTTAGTGTTAACAATTTTTAATTTTTATAGTATGCATATTACTGTTTAATGATAGATTGTTAATTATTATTAGCAATTGTTATTAATGGTTATAGTTATTGTTATTAAATATAATTAATAATTGGTAAAATTAAGTCTAATGATAAATTGTTCATTGTTATTGACAATTATTATTAATAATTATTGATTGTTGTGACTAATAATGGTTAATATAATTAATAATTAATAATGGTTATAATTGTTGATTATTGTTGTGATTATGGATAATTATTATTCTTCCAAAGTCCTTAATAAGACAAGATGGATCAGTACAAGACAACAAACAACTTTGGCCTGTCTACTTTTGGGAATCCTCAATGTTTAGATTTGTAAATAGCACAGGGACAATTAGGCTTAGCAGAGGGACAGCTTAGGCCTAGTTAACCAGAAGGGACAGGATAGGGAAAGAATAGGAGTGGACTTTAGAGTTAGTTCATTGAAGGCAAGTGGTTGCAAATGGGCCTAAGAGGTGGCACATGGATCTCAGCTGTTTTATGAGTTACTAGGACATTCATTCTAATTATGTAAAAATAACCCTGTAACAAATTATAAAAATTTCATGTTTTTCATTGGACATCAAATAACGTGGCTTTCTTCTCTTACAGGTCAACCTAACAAATCTTTCTCATGTATGTATGTGCACGCACATGTGTGTATGGATGTGTGTACTTGTGTTCTAAGAATATTATAATGTTAACAGTCATGATACCAGTAAAAACATTGCCTCTGAGTTGGAACATGGCCCTTCCTTCTGAAGACGCAAATTTATATTAAACAGCCCAACATACGGCATTGCACGACACGGGTGCACAGACTTGCATGCAGACAGTACATTCATACACATACAGAAATAAATAAAATTAAAAAAAATTTTTTAAATAATGGATCTACACTGCCACCTACTGGTTACACTCTTTCAACATCTAAAACAAAAATGAAATCAGGTTTTCTTTTTTTTTTTTTTCTTTTTTTTTTTATTCTTTTATTCCTTCCTTCTTTTTTTATTTAATTGTATTTATTTATTTATTTTAACAAATCTAGACCTAGGGTACCCGTGTTCCCGCTCCTTCCCCCCACCCCGTCAGAGCTCGCTTCATTCTGCCAAACCTGCTTTCCATCTCTTAGTCTTTCTCACTATTTTCCCTGGGGACGTCGACTGTTTTGAGCAGAAGTTCACTGTTTCAGTCATTTCTTTGCTGCCCCGTATTTCTCTGTTGTTGTTGTTTCGTTTCCAAATTGCATTATGTCCAACTGCTTTGTACAGAAGCTCAGGGGGCCCTACAAGAAATACTTACAAATGGGTAATGGCACTAGCATCCACAGATGAGGGGCAACCCTTCTTAAATTATTAGTTTTAATACAAATTCGTACAAGGTTTATTTGTTTTTTCTGGGACTGTGTTTGTTTACTTTCACCCAGCATGAGTCCTCTGCTCTAGCCTTTCATGCAAAGCTGTGATGTCGTTCTTTCTTTACTGTGCATAGATATTATTTAATACTGGAGACAGTAATTAATAATGTTTACTCCATTGGTTAGAGAATTAGTATTAAATATGTATATGTTTTTTATCTTAAAAATGTNGTCTGCCAAATCCAATCCTAATTCTGGATACCAAGTATTCAGGGGGGCGACTTTAAAGTCATCAGTATTAGGATCGAGACAGCTTGAGTTTGAGCGGATTGTCGCTCCATTCCAGTGCCATAGGAGTCAGGTAGTCCTCTTCACTGCAAATGGGTCTGCCAAATCCAATCCTAATTCTGGATACCAAGTATTCAGGGGGGCGACTTTAAAGTCATCAGTATTAGGATCGAGACAGCTTGAGTTTGAGCGGATTGTCGCTCCATTCCAGTGCCATAGGAGTCAGGTAGTCCTCTTCACTGCAAATGGGTCTGCCAAATCCAATCCTAATTCTGGATACCAAGTATTCAGGGGGGCGACTTTAAAGTCATCAGTATTAGGATCGAGACAGCTTGAGTTTGAGCGGATTGTCGCTCCATTCCAGTGCCATAGGAGTCAGGTAGTCCTCTTCACTGCAAATGGGTCTGCCAAATCCAATCCTAATTCTGGATACCAAGTATTCAGGGGGGCGACTTTAAAGTCATCAGTATTAGGATCGAGACAGCTTGAGTTTGAGCGGATTGTCGCTCCATTCCAGTGCCATAGGAGTCAGGTAGTCCTCTTCACTGCAAATGGGTCTGCCAAATCCAATCCTAATTCTGGATACCAAGTATTCAGGGGGGCGACTTTAAAGTCATCAGTATTAGGATCGAGACAGCTTGAGTTTGAGCGGATTGTCGCTCCATTCCAGTGCCATAGGAGTCAGGTAGTCCTCTTCACTGCAAATGGGTCTGCCAAATCCAATCCTAATTCTGGATACCAAGTATTCAGGGGGGCGACTTTAAAGTCATCAGTATTAGGATCGAGACAGCTTGAGTTTGAGCGGATTGTCGCTCCATTCCAGTGCCATAGGAGTCAGGTAGTCCTCTTCACTGCAAATGGGTCTGCCAAATCCAATCCTAATTCTGGATACCAAGTATTCAGGGGGGCGACTTTAAAGTCATCAGTATTAGGATCGAGACAGCTTGAGTTTGAGCGGATTGTCGCTCCATTCCAGTGCCATAGGAGTCAGGTAGTCCTCTTCACTGCAAATGGGTCTGCCAAATCCAATCCTAATTCTGGATACCAAGTATTCAGGGGGGCGACTTTAAAGTCATCAGTATTAGGATCGAGACAGCTTGAGTTTGAGCGGATTGTCGCTCCATTCCAGTGCCATAGGAGTCAGGTAGTCCTCTTCACTGCAAATGGGTCTGCCAAATCCAATCCTAATTCTGGATACCAAGTATTCAGGGGGGCGACTTTAAAGTCATCAGTATTAGGATCGAGACAGCTTGAGTTTGAGCGGATTGTCGCTCCATTCCAGTGCCATAGGAGTCAGGTAGTCCTCTTCACTGCAAATGGGTCTGCCAAATCCAATCCTAATTCTGGATACCAAGTATTCAGGGGGGCGACTTTAAAGTCATCAGTATTAGGATCGAGACAGCTTGAGTTTGAGCGGATTGTCGCTCCATTCCAGTGCCATAGGAGTCAGGTAGTCCTCTTCACTGCAAATGGGTCTGCCAAATCCAATCCTAATTCTGGATACCAAGTATTCAGGGGGGCGACTTTAAAGTCATCAGTATTAGGATCGAGACAGCTTGAGTTTGAGCGGATTGTCGCTCCATTCCAGTGCCATAGGAGTCAGGTAGTCCTCTTCACTGCAAATGGGTCTGCCAAATCCAATCCTAATTCTGGATACCAAGTATTCAGGGGGGCGACTTTAAAGTCATCAGTATTAGGATCGAGACAGCTTGAGTTTGAGCGGATTGTCGCTCCATTCCAGTGCCATAGGAGTCAGGTAGTCCTCTTCACTGCAAATGGGTCTGCCAAATCCAATCCTAATTCTGGATACCAAGTATTCAGGGGGGCGACTTTAAAGTCATCAGTATTAGGATCGAGACAGCTTGAGTTTGAGCGGATTGTCGCTCCATTCCAGTGCCATAGGAGTCAGGTAGTCCTCTTCACTGCAAATGGGTCTGCCAAATCCAATCCTAATTCTGGATACCAAGTATTCAGGGGGGCGACTTTAAAGTCATCAGTATTAGGATCGAGACAGCTTGAGTTTGAGCGGATTGTCGCTCCATTCCAGTGCCATAGGAGTCAGGTAGTCCTCTTCACTGCAAATGGGTCTGCCAAATCCAATCCTAATTCTGGATACCAAGTATTCAGGGGGGCGACTTTAAAGTCATCAGTATTAGGATCGAGACAGCTTGAGTTTGAGCGGATTGTCGCTCCATTCCAGTGCCATAGGAGTCAGGTAGTCCTCTTCACTGCAAATGGGTCTGCCAAATCCAATCCTAATTCTGGATACCAAGTATTCAGGGGGGCGACTTTAAAGTCATCAGTATTAGGATCGAGACAGCTTGAGTTTGAGCGGATTGTCGCTCCATTCCAGTGCCATAGGAGTCAGGTAGTCCTCTTCACTGCAAATGGGTCTGCCAAATCCAATCCTAATTCTGGATACCAAGTATTCAGGGGGGCGACTTTAAAGTCATCAGTATTAGGATCGAGACAGCTTGAGTTTGAGCGGATTGTCGCTCCATTCCAGTGCCATAGGAGTCAGGTAGTCCTCTTCACTGCAAATGGGTCTGCCAAATCCAATCCTAATTCTGGATACCAAGTATTCAGGGGGGCGACTTTAAAGTCATCAGTATTAGGATCGAGACAGCTTGAGTTTGAGCGGATTGTCGCTCCATTCCAGTGCCATAGGAGTCAGGTAGTCCTCTTCACTGCAAATGGGTCTGCCAAATCCAATCCTAATTCTGGATACCAAGTATTCAGGGGGGCGACTTTAAAGTCATCAGTATTAGGATCGAGACAGCTTGAGTTTGAGCGGATTGTCGCTCCATTCCAGTGCCATAGGAGTCAGGTAGTCCTCTTCACTGCAAATGGGTCTGCCAAATCCAATCCTAATTCTGGATACCAAGTATTCAGGGGGGCGACTTTAAAGTCATCAGTATTAGGATCGAGACAGCTTGAGTTTGAGCGGATTGTCGCTCCATTCCAGTGCCATAGGAGTCAGGTAGTCCTCTTCACTGCAAATGGGTCTGCCAAATCCAATCCTAATTCTGGATACCAAGTATTCAGGGGGGCGACTTTAAAGTCATCAGTATTAGGATCGAGACAGCTTGAGTTTGAGCGGATTGTCGCTCCATTCCAGTGCCATAGGAGTCAGGTAGTCCTCTTCACTGCAAATGGGTCTGCCAAATCCAATCCTAATTCTGGATACCAAGTATTCAGGGGGGCGACTTTAAAGTCATCAGTATTAGGATCGAGACAGCTTGAGTTTGAGCGGATTGTCGCTCCATTCCAGTGCCATAGGAGTCAGGTAGTCCTCTTCACTGCAAATGGGTCTGCCAAATCCAATCCTAATTCTGGATACCAAGTATTCAGGGGGGCGACTTTAAAGTCATCAGTATTAGGATCGAGACAGCTTGAGTTTGAGCGGATTGTCGCTCCATTCCAGTGCCATAGGAGTCAGGTAGTCCTCTTCACTGCAAATGGGTCTGCCAAATCCAATCCTAATTCTGGATACCAAGTATTCAGGGGGGCGACTTTAAAGTCATCAGTATTAGGATCGAGACAGCTTGAGTTTGAGCGGATTGTCGCTCCATTCCAGTGCCATAGGAGTCAGGTAGTCCTCTTCACTGCAAATGGGTCTGCCAAATCCAATCCTAATTCTGGATACCAAGTATTCAGGGGGGCGACTTTAAAGTCATCAGTATTAGGATCGAGACAGCTTGAGTTTGAGCGGATTGTCGCTCCATTCCAGTGCCATAGGAGTCAGGTAGTCCTCTTCACTGCAAATGGGTCTGCCAAATCCAATCCTAATTCTGGATACCAAGTATTCAGGGGGGCGACTTTAAAGTCATCAGTATTAGGATCGAGACAGCTTGAGTTTGAGCGGATTGTCGCTCCATTCCAGTGCCATAGGAGTCAGGTAGTCCTCTTCACTGCAAATGGGTCTGCCAAATCCAATCCTAATTCTGGATACCAAGTATTCAGGGGGGCGACTTTAAAGTCATCAGTATTAGGATCGAGACAGCTTGAGTTTGAGCGGATTGTCGCTCCATTCCAGTGCCATAGGAGTCAGGTAGTCCTCTTCACTGCAAATGGGTCTGCCAAATCCAATCCTAATTCTGGATACCAAGTATTCAGGGGGGCGACTTTAAAGTCATCAGTATTAGGATCGAGACAGCTTGAGTTTGAGCGGATTGTCGCTCCATTCCAGTGCCATAGGAGTCAGGTAGTCCTCTTCACTGCAAATGGGTCTGCCAAATCCAATCCTAATTCTGGATACCAAGTATTCAGGGGGGCGACTTTAAAGTCATCAGTATTAGGATCGAGACAGCTTGAGTTTGAGCGGATTGTCGCTCCATTCCAGTGCCATAGGAGTCAGGTAGTCCTCTTCACTGCAAATGGGTCTGCCAAATCCAATCCTAATTCTGGATACCAAGTATTCAGGGGGGCGACTTTAAAGTCATCAGTATTAGGATCGAGACAGCTTGAGTTTGAGCGGATTGTCGCTCCATTCCAGTGCCATAGGAGTCAGGTAGTCCTCTTCACTGCAAATGGGTCTGCCAAATCCAATCCTAATTCTGGATACCAAGTATTCAGGGGGGCGACTTTAAAGTCATCAGTATTAGGATCGAGACAGCTTGAGTTTGAGCGGATTGTCGCTCCATTCCAGTGCCATAGGAGTCAGGTAGTCCTCTTCACTGCAAATGGGTCTGCCAAATCCAATCCTAATTCTGGATACCAAGTATTCAGGGGGGCGACTTTAAAGTCATCAGTATTAGGATCGAGACAGCTTGAGTTTGAGCGGATTGTCGCTCCATTCCAGTGCCATAGGAGTCAGGTAGTCCTCTTCACTGCAAATGGGTCTGCCAAATCCAATCCTAATTCTGGATACCAAGTATTCAGGGGGGCGACTTTAAAGTCATCAGTATTAGGATCGAGACAGCTTGAGTTTGAGCGGATTGTCGCTCCATTCCAGTGCCATAGGAGTCAGGTAGTCCTCTTCACTGCAAATGGGTCTGCCAAATCCAATCCTAATTCTGGATACCAAGTATTCAGGGGGGCGACTTTAAAGTCATCAGTATTAGGATCGAGACAGCTTGAGTTTGAGCGGATTGTCGCTCCATTCCAGTGCCATAGGAGTCAGGTAGTCCTCTTCACTGCAAATGGGTCTGCCAAATCCAATCCTAATTCTGGATACCAAGTATTCAGGGGGGCGACTTTAAAGTCATCAGTATTAGGATCGAGACAGCTTGAGTTTGAGCGGATTGTCGCTCCATTCCAGTGCCATAGGAGTCAGGTAGTCCTCTTCACTGCAAATGGGTCTGCCAAATCCAATCCTAATTCTGGATACCAAGTATTCAGGGGGGCGACTTTAAAGTCATCAGTATTAGGATCGAGACAGCTTGAGTTTGAGCGGATTGTCGCTCCATTCCAGTGCCATAGGAGTCAGGTAGTCCTCTTCACTGCAAATGGGTCTGCCAAATCCAATCCTAATTCTGGATACCAAGTATTCAGGGGGGCGACTTTAAAGTCATCAGTATTAGGATCGAGACAGCTTGAGTTTGAGCGGATTGTCGCTCCATTCCAGTGCCATAGGAGTCAGGTAGTCCTCTTCACTGCAAATGGGTCTGCCAAATCCAATCCTAATTCTGGATACCAAGTATTCAGGGGGGCGACTTTAAAGTCATCAGTATTAGGATCGAGACAGCTTGAGTTTGAGCGGATTGTCGCTCCATTCCAGTGCCATAGGAGTCAGGTAGTCCTCTTCACTGCAAATGGGTCTGCCAAATCCAATCCTAATTCTGGATACCAAGTATTCAGGGGGGCGACTTTAAAGTCATCAGTATTAGGATCGAGACAGCTTGAGTTTGAGCGGATTGTCGCTCCATTCCAGTGCCATAGGAGTCAGGTAGTCCTCTTCACTGCAAATGGGTCTGCCAAATCCAATCCTAATTCTGGATACCAAGTATTCAGGGGGGCGACTTTAAAGTCATCAGTATTAGGATCGAGACAGCTTGAGTTTGAGCGGATTGTCGCTCCATTCCAGTGCCATAGGAGTCAGGTAGTCCTCTTCACTGCAAATGGGTCTGCCAAATCCAATCCTAATTCTGGATACCAAGTATTCAGGGGGGCGACTTTAAAGTCATCAGTATTAGGATCGAGACAGCTTGAGTTTGAGCGGATTGTCGCTCCATTCCAGTGCCATAGGAGTCAGGTAGTCCTCTTCACTGCAAATGGGTCTGCCAAATCCAATCCTAATTCTGGATACCAAGTATTCAGGGGGGCGACTTTAAAGTCATCAGTATTAGGATCGAGACAGCTTGAGTTTGAGCGGATTGTCGCTCCATTCCAGTGCCATAGGAGTCAGGTAGTCCTCTTCACTGCAAATGGGTCTGCCAAATCCAATCCTAATTCTGGATACCAAGTATTCAGGGGGGCGACTTTAAAGTCATCAGTATTAGGATCGAGACAGCTTGAGTTTGAGCGGATTGTCGCTCCATTCCAGTGCCATAGGAGTCAGGTAGTCCTCTTCACTGCAAATGGGTCTGCCAAATCCAATCCTAATTCTGGATACCAAGTATTCAGGGGGGCGACTTTAAAGTCATCAGTATTAGGATCGAGACAGCTTGAGTTTGAGCGGATTGTCGCTCCATTCCAGTGCCATAGGAGTCAGGTAGTCCTCTTCACTGCAAATGGGTCTGCCAAATCCAATCCTAATTCTGGATACCAAGTATTCAGGGGGGCGACTTTAAAGTCATCAGTATTAGGATCGAGACAGCTTGAGTTTGAGCGGATTGTCGCTCCATTCCAGTGCCATAGGAGTCAGGTAGTCCTCTTCACTGCAAATGGGTCTGCCAAATCCAATCCTAATTCTGGATACCAAGTATTCAGGGGGGCGACTTTAAAGTCATCAGTATTAGGATCGAGACAGCTTGAGTTTGAGCGGATTGTCGCTCCATTCCAGTGCCATAGGAGTCAGGTAGTCCTCTTCACTGCAAATGGGTCTGCCAAATCCAATCCTAATTCTGGATACCAAGTATTCAGGGGGGCGACTTTAAAGTCATCAGTATTAGGATCGAGACAGCTTGAGTTTGAGCGGATTGTCGCTCCATTCCAGTGCCATAGGAGTCAGGTAGTCCTCTTCACTGCAAATGGGTCTGCCAAATCCAATCCTAATTCTGGATACCAAGTATTCAGGGGGGCGACTTTAAAGTCATCAGTATTAGGATCGAGACAGCTTGAGTTTGAGCGGATTGTCGCTCCATTCCAGTGCCATAGGAGTCAGGTAGTCCTCTTCACTGCAAATGGGTCTGCCAAATCCAATCCTAATTCTGGATACCAAGTATTCAGGGGGGCGACTTTAAAGTCATCAGTATTAGGATCGAGACAGCTTGAGTTTGAGCGGATTGTCGCTCCATTCCAGTGCCATAGGAGTCAGGTAGTCCTCTTCACTGCAAATGGGTCTGCCAAATCCAATCCTAATTCTGGATACCAAGTATTCAGGGGGGCGACTTTAAAGTCATCAGTATTAGGATCGAGACAGCTTGAGTTTGAGCGGATTGTCGCTCCATTCCAGTGCCATAGGAGTCAGGTAGTCCTCTTCACTGCAAATGGGTCTGCCAAATCCAATCCTAATTCTGGATACCAAGTATTCAGGGGGGCGACTTTAAAGTCATCAGTATTAGGATCGAGACAGCTTGAGTTTGAGCGGATTGTCGCTCCATTCCAGTGCCATAGGAGTCAGGTAGTCCTCTTCACTGCAAATGGGTCTGCCAAATCCAATCCTAATTCTGGATACCAAGTATTCAGGGGGGCGACTTTAAAGTCATCAGTATTAGGATCGAGACAGCTTGAGTTTGAGCGGATTGTCGCTCCATTCCAGTGCCATAGGAGTCAGGTAGTCCTCTTCACTGCAAATGGGTCTGCCAAATCCAATCCTAATTCTGGATACCAAGTATTCAGGGGGGCGACTTTAAAGTCATCAGTATTAGGATCGAGACAGCTTGAGTTTGAGCGGATTGTCGCTCCATTCCAGTGCCATAGGAGTCAGGTAGTCCTCTTCACTGCAAATGGGTCTGCCAAATCCAATCCTAATTCTGGATACCAAGTATTCAGGGGGGCGACTTTAAAGTCATCAGTATTAGGATCGAGACAGCTTGAGTTTGAGCGGATTGTCGCTCCATTCCAGTGCCATAGGAGTCAGGTAGTCCTCTTCACTGCAAATGGGTCTGCCAAATCCAATCCTAATTCTGGATACCAAGTATTCAGGGGGGCGACTTTAAAGTCATCAGTATTAGGATCGAGACAGCTTGAGTTTGAGCGGATTGTCGCTCCATTCCAGTGCCATAGGAGTCAGGTAGTCCTCTTCACTGCAAATGGGTCTGCCAAATCCAATCCTAATTCTGGATACCAAGTATTCAGGGGGGCGACTTTAAAGTCATCAGTATTAGGATCGAGACAGCTTGAGTTTGAGCGGATTGTCGCTCCATTCCAGTGCCATAGGAGTCAGGTAGTCCTCTTCACTGCAAATGGGTCTGCCAAATCCAATCCTAATTCTGGATACCAAGTATTCAGGGGGGCGACTTTAAAGTCATCAGTATTAGGATCGAGACAGCTTGAGTTTGAGCGGATTGTCGCTCCATTCCAGTGCCATAGGAGTCAGGTAGTCCTCTTCACTGCAAATGGGTCTGCCAAATCCAATCCTAATTCTGGATACCAAGTATTCAGGGGGGCGACTTTAAAGTCATCAGTATTAGGATCGAGACAGCTTGAGTTTGAGCGGATTGTCGCTCCATTCCAGTGCCATAGGAGTCAGGTAGTCCTCTTCACTGCAAATGGGTCTGCCAAATCCAATCCTAATTCTGGATACCAAGTATTCAGGGGGGCGACTTTAAAGTCATCAGTATTAGGATCGAGACAGCTTGAGTTTGAGCGGATTGTCGCTCCATTCCAGTGCCATAGGAGTCAGGTAGTCCTCTTCACTGCAAATGGGTCTGCCAAATCCAATCCTAATTCTGGATACCAAGTATTCAGGGGGGCGACTTTAAAGTCATCAGTATTAGGATCGAGACAGCTTGAGTTTGAGCGGATTGTCGCTCCATTCCAGTGCCATAGGAGTCAGGTAGTCCTCTTCACTGCAAATGGGTCTGCCAAATCCAATCCTAATTCTGGATACCAAGTATTCAGGGGGGCGACTTTAAAGTCATCAGTATTAGGATCGAGACAGCTTGAGTTTGAGCGGATTGTCGCTCCATTCCAGTGCCATAGGAGTCAGGTAGTCCTCTTCACTGCAAATGGGTCTGCCAAATCCAATCCTAATTCTGGATACCAAGTATTCAGGGGGGCGACTTTAAAGTCATCAGTATTAGGATCGAGACAGCTTGAGTTTGAGCGGATTGTCGCTCCATTCCAGTGCCATAGGAGTCAGGTAGTCCTCTTCACTGCAAATGGGTCTGCCAAATCCAATCCTAATTCTGGATACCAAGTATTCAGGGGGGCGACTTTAAAGTCATCAGTATTAGGATCGAGACAGCTTGAGTTTGAGCGGATTGTCGCTCCATTCCAGTGCCATAGGAGTCAGGTAGTCCTCTTCACTGCAAATGGGTCTGCCAAATCCAATCCTAATTCTGGATACCAAGTATTCAGGGGGGCGACTTTAAAGTCATCAGTATTAGGATCGAGACAGCTTGAGTTTGAGCGGATTGTCGCTCCATTCCAGTGCCATAGGAGTCAGGTAGTCCTCTTCACTGCAAATGGGTCTGCCAAATCCAATCCTAATTCTGGATACCAAGTATTCAGGGGGGCGACTTTAAAGTCATCAGTATTAGGATCGAGACAGCTTGAGTTTGAGCGGATTGTCGCTCCATTCCAGTGCCATAGGAGTCAGGTAGTCCTCTTCACTGCAAATGGGTCTGCCAAATCCAATCCTAATTCTGGATACCAAGTATTCAGGGGGGCGACTTTAAAGTCATCAGTATTAGGATCGAGACAGCTTGAGTTTGAGCGGATTGTCGCTCCATTCCAGTGCCATAGGAGTCAGGTAGTCCTCTTCACTGCAAATGGGTCTGCCAAATCCAATCCTAATTCTGGATACCAAGTATTCAGGGGGGCGACTTTAAAGTCATCAGTATTAGGATCGAGACAGCTTGAGTTTGAGCGGATTGTCGCTCCATTCCAGTGCCATAGGAGTCAGGTAGTCCTCTTCACTGCAAATGGGTCTGCCAAATCCAATCCTAATTCTGGATACCAAGTATTCAGGGGGGCGACTTTAAAGTCATCAGTATTAGGATCGAGACAGCTTGAGTTTGAGCGGATTGTCGCTCCATTCCAGTGCCATAGGAGTCAGGTAGTCCTCTTCACTGCAAATGGGTCTGCCAAATCCAATCCTAATTCTGGATACCAAGTATTCAGGGGGGCGACTTTAAAGTCATCAGTATTAGGATCGAGACAGCTTGAGTTTGAGCGGATTGTCGCTCCATTCCAGTGCCATAGGAGTCAGGTAGTCCTCTTCACTGCAAATGGGTCTGCCAAATCCAATCCTAATTCTGGATACCAAGTATTCAGGGGGGCGACTTTAAAGTCATCAGTATTAGGATCGAGACAGCTTGAGTTTGAGCGGATTGTCGCTCCATTCCAGTGCCATAGGAGTCAGGTAGTCCTCTTCACTGCAAATGGGTCTGCCAAATCCAATCCTAATTCTGGATACCAAGTATTCAGGGGGGCGACTTTAAAGTCATCAGTATTAGGATCGAGACAGCTTGAGTTTGAGCGGATTGTCGCTCCATTCCAGTGCCATAGGAGTCAGGTAGTCCTCTTCACTGCAAATGGGTCTGCCAAATCCAATCCTAATTCTGGATACCAAGTATTCAGGGGGGCGACTTTAAAGTCATCAGTATTAGGATCGAGACAGCTTGAGTTTGAGCGGATTGTCGCTCCATTCCAGTGCCATAGGAGTCAGGTAGTCCTCTTCACTGCAAATGGGTCTGCCAAATCCAATCCTAATTCTGGATACCAAGTATTCAGGGGGGCGACTTTAAAGTCATCAGTATTAGGATCGAGACAGCTTGAGTTTGAGCGGATTGTCGCTCCATTCCAGTGCCATAGGAGTCAGGTAGTCCTCTTCACTGCAAATGGGTCTGCCAAATCCAATCCTAATTCTGGATACCAAGTATTCAGGGGGGCGACTTTAAAGTCATCAGTATTAGGATCGAGACAGCTTGAGTTTGAGCGGATTGTCGCTCCATTCCAGTGCCATAGGAGTCAGGTAGTCCTCTTCACTGCAAATGGGTCTGCCAAATCCAATCCTAATTCTGGATACCAAGTATTCAGGGGGGCGACTTTAAAGTCATCAGTATTAGGATCGAGACAGCTTGAGTTTGAGCGGATTGTCGCTCCATTCCAGTGCCATAGGAGTCAGGTAGTCCTCTTCACTGCAAATGGGTCTGCCAAATCCAATCCTAATTCTGGATACCAAGTATTCAGGGGGGCGACTTTAAAGTCATCAGTATTAGGATCGAGACAGCTTGAGTTTGAGCGGATTGTCGCTCCATTCCAGTGCCATAGGAGTCAGGTAGTCCTCTTCACTGCAAATGGGTCTGCCAAATCCAATCCTAATTCTGGATACCAAGTATTCAGGGGGGCGACTTTAAAGTCATCAGTATTAGGATCGAGACAGCTTGAGTTTGAGCGGATTGTCGCTCCATTCCAGTGCCATAGGAGTCAGGTAGTCCTCTTCACTGCAAATGGGTCTGCCAAATCCAATCCTAATTCTGGATACCAAGTATTCAGGGGGGCGACTTTAAAGTCATCAGTATTAGGATCGAGACAGCTTGAGTTTGAGCGGATTGTCGCTCCATTCCAGTGCCATAGGAGTCAGGTAGTCCTCTTCACTGCAAATGGGTCTGCCAAATCCAATCCTAATTCTGGATACCAAGTATTCAGGGGGGCGACTTTAAAGTCATCAGTATTAGGATCGAGACAGCTTGAGTTTGAGCGGATTGTCGCTCCATTCCAGTGCCATAGGAGTCAGGTAGTCCTCTTCACTGCAAATGGGTCTGCCAAATCCAATCCTAATTCTGGATACCAAGTATTCAGGGGGGCGACTTTAAAGTCATCAGTATTAGGATCGAGACAGCTTGAGTTTGAGCGGATTGTCGCTCCATTCCAGTGCCATAGGAGTCAGGTAGTCCTCTTCACTGCAAATGGGTCTGCCAAATCCAATCCTAATTCTGGATACCAAGTATTCAGGGGGGCGACTTTAAAGTCATCAGTATTAGGATCGAGACAGCTTGAGTTTGAGCGGATTGTCGCTCCATTCCAGTGCCATAGGAGTCAGGTAGTCCTCTTCACTGCAAATGGGTCTGCCAAATCCAATCCTAATTCTGGATACCAAGTATTCAGGGGGGCGACTTTAAAGTCATCAGTATTAGGATCGAGACAGCTTGAGTTTGAGCGGATTGTCGCTCCATTCCAGTGCCATAGGAGTCAGGTAGTCCTCTTCACTGCAAATGGGTCTGCGGTTTGGCGTGGGAGTAATGTACCCAGGTGGTGATCCAGTCCACCTTAAGAGTTGTAGGCGTGATTAGCAGGACAACGTATGGCCCCTTCCACCTGGGTTCAAGAGTTCCCTGGCGGAATCTTATGTAGACCCAATCTCCTGGACGGAATTTGTGGGGTTCCGGAACTGGACCTGCTTCATAAAGGGCACGAAGTTTAGGCCAGACATTGTCATGTGACCATTGTATAGGCTTGATTTTAAACAGCATTTCCTGATCATCATAATCCAAGATGGCAGCCGGGTGTGGTGGCATGCGCCTTTAATCCCAGGACTCCGGAGGCAGAGGCAGGCGGATCTCTGTGAGTTCAAGGCCAGCCTGGTCTACAGAGTAAGTTCCGGGCCAGCTGGGGCTACAGGGAGACCCTGTCTCGAAAAGATAAAAAAAACCCATAATCTAAGACGGCATCAGATTAGAGAGTAGGGATAATGTAGGCAGGACTCCCATACGTGACTTCAAAAGGGGTCAGTCCCATCTGATAGGGTTAATTTCTGACCCTGTAAAGGGCATAGGGAAGGAGCACCACCCAGTCCCCAGGGATATTCTTTCGAGCCTCCAATATGATCCTTTCCCTTTCCTCAATGATGAACAGGACCTGTAAGAGCTGTTGACAATCGTCCCAGGTGGGCTGATGGGTGAAAAGGACAGCATTTAAAAGTTCAATAAGGTCCCTAGGGTTTTCTGAGAACCTGGCATTCTGTGACCTCCAGTTATATAAATCAGAAGTCACAAAGGGCCAGTAGTGGTGAGGCTGTTTCCCATCCTCGTCTACCAGTCCCGTGGCATGCAAAGGGAGGATAGTGGAGTCAGCTTCTGGTCCCTCCGTGCTCGGGACAGGGCTTGCCTGCTCTGGGTTCCCTGAGCTGGCCCTCCCTGCACCTGTGACCTAGAGGCCAGATTACTCACCTGGGGGGTTGCTTCTCAGGGCCCTTGGGGTGGCAGGGGAAACAAGATTTCTTCGGGGATGTATTCCTGCAAGGCAGAGTACAAGTTAGTTGGGGCTGCTGCCTTGGGTTTCTTTTGTTCTTCAGTCACCAATATGGGGGTTGTTGTTCCTGTTGTGGAGGAGTGGTGATTAGTCAAGGTTAAATTGGGGGAAGGGAGAAAAGGTTTAAGCCATTGGGTGGGTTGGTCACAAGGTCTTTCCATACTGCTATATATGGGACTTGGTCCAGGTGTCCATGTCCCCTTTGATACACTTTGTCTTCTACTGCTAAAATAGTGGGGAGGTGGAAGGTTCCCTCTGGCGGCCATCCTACATCCAAAGTGGGCCATTCCAACCTGCACAAGATTTTTCCTTTTCTGACATCCACTGATAGATCGTGTGCCCGGACCCTCACATCTCTGAAGTGGGCCAGAATGAGGTCCAGCGGGGTGGATGCTGTCTGTCCCATAGCGTTAGTCACAGTAAAAAACACAAACCACTTTTATCAAAGACTTGACAAAGAAGCGCACTGTGAACCAAAAGTGCCGAGGGGAGGCCAGTAAGGGGGGTAAAAAAAAACCTGACAGGCGAGAACCTCTTCCACCTCTGAGCTAGGGACGTCTCCCTCCACCCAGCAGTCTGGACCCTCCAGCGCATCCACTCTAGGTCCCAAACAACCCAAAACCTGATGCCTTGAGGCTTGTAAAACCAAAACTAAGTTGGGAGACAGAGAAAGAGAAGCAAGACAAAAATGCTTACTGGCTGGTTTGGACTCTCCAGGCTGGGGTCGACCCGGATGAGGCCCCAGATGTAAGGTCCAAGTCACAGGGGTCCCAAAGACCACCAGGACACATGACTCCAATGCAAGCACAAAGAGTTTTATTCAAGCTTGAGCTTGGACCACCACCCTCCTGATGCAGCAGGCTGGGAGAAGCGCCCCCGAGGCTGGGGGGGTCTTTTAAAGGGAAAAAAAACACAAAAAGGGGGTTTCCATGCCTTGGCGTTCTTTCATTGGGGCGAGCGCGTGGGGGTTTCTTATTGTTTGGACACATCTGGCCTGGTCTGGGTTGTTTTATTTTTTAGTCGGTTCTGGGCATCATTTCCTGAAACTAGTTATTCTTGGTTCTGTGTTTTTCCACTGGGCCTTTTTTTTTTTTTCTTTTGGTCCTTTTGAGACAGGGTCTCCCTCTAGCCCCAACTGTCCTGGAGCTCACTCTGTACACCAGGCTGGCCTTGAACTCACAGAGATCCACCTGTCTCTGCCTCCCAAGTGCTAGGATTAAAGGTGTGCGCCATCACGCCTGGCTGGGCCTCTTTCTTAATCCTCTGGATGCATCTGTTGGTTTTTCCGGACTTTAGCCTGGGGGAGGTGAATGCTTAACCTTCTCTTGTCCAGAGTAGAGGTCTGGAATTAACTCTCTCCTCAAGCATAATCTGCTCCTGGCTCAGCACTGCATCCTCTGAATCCTGAAGCCTGTGTGATCCTCCCTCCAGTGGTTAACACCATAACACTTTTATCACCTATACTTTGCTCATTCTGGGTCAAGGCAAGATAAAACAGGAAGAATACGATTCCCAAAGGCAGAGTCTTGAGTTATGAAGTGTCCTGATGAATGTACATGACTGAGCTGCAAGTCCGACTTTGGTTAGGCTGCAATATGCTGCTGCTCAGCATGACCCTGTAAGTCCTTATTAAGGGAGGGTCTGGAGTGGGCACTGCCTGCAGGATTTGTTGAAGACTGCTTCTGCATAAGTAATTTTTGTTTTGTCCAGTTCTGCCAAGATTACAACTTTTTATTTTGAAAACCTTGTCCTAAAGGATTTGCTTCCATCTTCCTGTTCTGTTTCAAGTATAGTCAGTGGCCACTGATCAGCACTTTACAGTTATCATGGAGCCGAGGCTCCCAGGAGGCCCCCAGGAGGCCCCTGTCAGGCTGCAGTTGGCCAGGGGTGTGTTCACTGGGCACCAAGAGACCAGGGCAACCACTGCATTATAACCTCCCTGCTGGTGCTAGCTCCTGCCTCCTCTACTTATTTTTTGGTCTTTTTAAAACAGGTCTCCCTGTAGCCCCAGCTGGCCTGGAACTATGTAGACCAGGCTGGCCTTGGACTCACAGAGATCTGCCTGTCTCTGTCTTCCAAGTGCTGGGATTAAAGGCGTACCCATCACACCTGGCCCTCCACTTTATTTTTAAATTTTTTTTTTTTATTTTCTGTGTATGAGTATATTGCCTGCATGTGTGTAAGTGCACTCATGTCATGCATGCAATGCTCTCGAGGGTCGGAAGAAAGCATTGGATCCCCTGGAACTGGAGTTATGGACAGTTAGCCGTCACCTGGGTGCTGGGAATCGAACCTGTATCCTCTGCAAGAGCAGTCAGGTCTCAACTACTGAGCTGCCTTTCCAGCTAGACTCATCACTTTAATACAATCACTGAGGAGGCAGAGGCATGTGGATCTCTTTGAGTTCCAGTCCTGCTTGGTTTACATGGATAGTTTCAGGCCAGCTGAGACTACAGGACAAAACAACAAAAGAGGAGGAAGGTCGTTAGTCAATTAGCCATTAGCAGAGAGATGTTAAGAGCCTTAAGAAGAAAGATCTGGCATGCCTTTAATCCTAGCAATTGGGAGGCGGAGGCAGGCGGATCTTTGTGAGTTCAAGGCCAGCCTGGTCTACAGAGTGAGTTCCAGGACAGCTGGGACTACAGGGAGACCCTGTCTCGAAAAGACCAAAAAAAAAAAAAAAAATCTGGAAAAAAATCATCCTGTTGCCTAGGGAACCTGGTTGGCTTGGAAGAAGGTAACAATGTTAGGACGGTATGTTGGTGTTGCTCCAACTCCACCAGGGAGCAACATGCCACAAACTCAGGATTGCAGGTGTGGTTGGTAGATTAAGGCAGGACGCTGCAGTCCTGGGAAAGGTGGATGGAGGTTCACAGATGACATGCACAGATACCGAAGTCCCAAAGAAATGATTTTTCTTCTTTTTCTCAGTGTGGGGGGTTGGAACCCAAGGAGTCTGTTAGGCAGATGCTCTGCTGCTTAGCCAAGCCCCGCGCCGCGCCCTCGGCCCAAGCCCCGGGCCCTCTGCCCCGAGCCGCGCCCTCGGCCCAAGCCCCGGGCCCTCTGCCCCGAGCCGCGCCCTCGGCCCAAGCCCCGGGCCCTCTGCCCCGAGCCGCGCCCTCGGCCCAAGCCCCGGGCCCTCTGCCCCGAGCCGCGCCCTCGGCCCAAGCGTCTCCACATTCTCGGAGTCAGCTTTGCTCTTTTCTTGATCTTTTTGAGACAGGGTCTCCCTGTAGCCCCAGCTGGCCTGGAACTCACAAGATTTCTGCCTGCCCCTGCCTCTGGAGTACTGGGATTAAAAGCATGTGCTACCACACCACATGACAAGGAATTCTCATCTTTTTAATCACAACACACCCTGTAGGACTTTTGTTTCAGGAAAGGCCCCGTCTGATGCTTTCCTGAACCTAATCACCTGGAGTAATGGAGGTCTTCTCCTTTTACCAGCCACCTGGGAAAGACTTTGAGGTCAGACCCCAGCCAATGGGGAAGGGCATAGCTCTCTGCATTATGGGTAAAAGCTCTCCCAAGCTGCTGGGTCTGACTGGTCACTCCTTGCCAAGTTACTTTCTGCTTTGTCCACAGGTTCTTTGTGCAGCATTGATGGGGTCCTTGGACCTCAGATTTTATCTCTAACAGCTTCTCCTTGACAGTGGTAACCTGCAGTCAACCACGTCCCTGTCACTGCTCCACTCCTCCTGTATACTGAGTGCACCTGCTTAGCTGTTAAGATGTAGGCAGAGTTAGAGAGATGGATCTGGCTCAGTGGTTAAGAGCAATAGCTGCTATTGCAGAGGACCGGGATTTGGTTCCAGCACCTACAGGGCTAACAACTGTCTGCAACTTCAGTTCCAGGGATCCCACATCCTCTGCTGGACTCCATGGGCATTGTATCCACCTGGTCCACTTACAAACAGGCAAAACACTCATCCACATAAAATGAAATCTTTGAAGTGTGGATAATAAACAAGGTAGCTCAATAACATTCAATGGTGGCTGTAGGAGGAGAGCTAACTTAACAATGGTCAAGGCCTAGGGAGAGATTTTTCTAAGGGCCTGGAAGGGTAAATTTGATAAGCCACATCTACTTGGAGGTCATGTGTGACAGGATCTGTGACTAGCAGAAGAGCCATAAGCTTCATTAAGAGCCACTGGGACACAAAACCCCTTGAAACGACTGATCTTAGTTATGCAACCTTACCTTGCTGAGAGGTCATATATCTTCTGGCTGATGTGGGTGACCTCTGGTTTGGTTTCGTTATAGCTGGCCCTCCTGGATATGTTTTTGTTGGGCTTTGAAAGTCTTAAGGTTCCACCCTCAAGCCAGACAAAGACTGAAGGTGTTAAAGTCGCATGGAGGGTAATGCCTGCATGTAAGTGCACCTGTGTTGTGCAGTGCCCGTGAAGATCAGAAGAAAGTGTCGGATCCCCTGGAAGTGGGGTTTCCCTTTGTAGCCCAGGCTCTCCTGGAACTTGTGATCCTGCCTCTACTGCTGGGTGCTGTGATTATAGCTCTGACATACAGGTCATCCTCCTCAATACCAGGAGTTGGAGAGCAGCCTGATTCTGAGGACTGTGAAGGAGAGAGCACTCTGGGGCTCCAACTACACAGCTCAAAAACACAAAACCTTACCTGCCATATACCACAGTGATGAGGAAAGAAGCCTCGGGAAGAATCCAGGCAACGGACAGCCTGCTCCCAATGTCAGTCCAGTAGGAACCTTGGCCAGGCCTCCTCCCACCCCTCCCCTCTCAGATCCCCAGCTGCTGTGCTTTCTTCTCTCCTTCCCCAGGTTCCCCCTTCCCGAAGGCCCATTCCTTTAATTCAGCTGGAGATCTATTGGAGGCTAAAGTCCGCTGCCAAAAAGCAAACACACGCCACCCACCATCAAACTTTGGCTTGCATGCATTGTGAATAATCATTTGTTAGCTTTAGTGAGCTCCTATCACGTTCATATTTGATTGCGTGAAAGACTGCTGATATGACACCTCAGCAAGACTTCTGCAGTAGCTGACAGGCCTGGGCTCCAATCCTGCCTTCACCTCCTTAAAAAAAAAAAAAAAAAAAAAAAAAAATGTAAGAAACTACAAAGAAAAAAAAAAAA
This sequence comes from Rhizomys pruinosus, assembly GCA_009823505.1. Lineage (NCBI taxonomy): Eukaryota > Metazoa > Chordata > Mammalia > Rodentia > Spalacidae > Rhizomys > Rhizomys pruinosus. Next base: position 719,891 of record VZQC01007541.1, on the reverse strand, counting down.
AAAAAGAACCGTCTTTAACTCCAGTTTCAGGGGAATCC
>VZQC01007541.1:640963-719182 GCA_009823505.1 Rhizomys pruinosus | reverse complement strand
TTTTTTTTTTGTGGTGGTGCACTCCTTTAATCCTAGCACTTGGGAGGCAGAGGTAGGTGGGTCTTGGTGAGTTCAAGGCCAGCCTAGTTTTCAGAGCAAGCTCCAGGCCAGGTGGGACCAAAGGGAAACCTTGTCTCAAAAAGACCAAAAAACAAAACAAAACAAAAAAAGAGAATGATTTCGGGTGTGAATTTTTTGAAAAAATATACGGGCTATTTTTTTCATTATTAGCTTTGACTTGCATAACATGTATTAGTCTTTTTTTTAATTAATTTATTTTATACATATATTTTTTATCAAATCTAGACCCGTGTCCCCCCATCTCCCCACCCCTCCCGAGCTCATGCATTCTGCCAAACATGCTATTCATCTCTTTTTCAGTCTTTCTCAATATTCTCCATGGGGAAGTTGACTGTTTTCAGCAGAATGGATCTTTTTCTTAACTTTACACTCCTTCCTTTTCCCTCTCCAAAATCTAAACACAAATCTGTAGGAATATCAAGTCCACTCTAGGAAACTGCCTTCCAGATGTTTCCCATACGCATCACCTTGTTAGTCTGTAGGAGTATCAAGTCCACTCTAGGAAACTGCCTTCCAGATGTTTCCCCATATGCATCACCTTGTTAGTCTGTAGGAATATCAAGTCCACTCTAGGAAACTCCCTACAGATGTTCCCATATGCATCACCTCGTTAGTCTGTAGGAATATCAAGTCCACTCTAGGAAACTGCCCTCCAGATGTTTCCCATGCGCATCACCTGGTTAGTCTGTAGGAATACCAAGTCCACTCTAGGAAACTGCCCTCCAGATGTTTCCCATGCGCATCACCTTGTTAGTCTGTAGGTATATCAAGTTCACTGTAGGAAACTCCCTACAGATGTTTCCCCATATGCATCACCTTGTTAATGGAGCGTTCTGAAATTCCAGAAGATCAGAAGGAACCATCCAAAAGGAAAAGCTTTGTGAAAGTTTTGTGAAAAGCTTTGTGCGTTTTTTTTTTTTGAATCAGGGTCTTACTCAGCTCCCCTAAAATTCAATATGTTCACCAGGCTGCCTCCACCTCATAGAGAGCTGCCTCCCGAGTGCTGGGTTAAAGGCGTGTACCACCACACCTGGATTTTGATATTGTTTCATTTAACTTTATGCGTATGGTTGTTTTGTGTGAATGCATATAAATGCACCTGTGTTCTGGAATGCCCAGTTCACTTTCCAGGTAACAAGTTTCACCCTTTCACTTTCTATCTTTTCCCCTGCCCTGATTACTCTTAACTACATAGAATCCCACTGTTGATAGCGGGGTGTGGTGGCGCACGCCTTTAATCCTAGCACTTGGGAGGCAGAGGCAGGCGGATCTTTGTGAGTTCAAGGCCAGCCTGGTCTACAGAGTGAGTTCCAGGACAGCTGGGGCTACAGGGAGACCCTGTCTCGAAAAGGCTAAAAAAAAAAAAAAAAAGAAAAAACGAATCCCACTGTTGATTACTAGAGCACATTGTGTTCAGCTGGCTGGGGACCTGCTCCTGTACTTCATGTCCAGTCGAGATCAGAGCTTGCATCAAATAAATACATTGTATTCATGGCTAACTGGCTGTGGTTGTATGGGACAGCAGTTTCCTACTGTGAGACTAGAGCAAGGTGAGGAGACCAATATAGGCCGTGAAAAGTGAGATTTAGATGGATACAGAGTAGGTGTGGGGGCTGTGGAGATGACTCACTGGGCAAAGGCGCCTGCTACCAAGCCTGAGAAACTGAGTTCAATTCTCACACGGTGACAGGAGAACCACCTCTCAAAAGTTGTATGTTGTCTGACTCCTACCACGTGTGCTACGGCATGCACACATATATGCACACAAGCACAAATAAAAAAAAACAGTGGATGAACCTTGAAAACAGGAAAAAAAAAACTGAGTGTGGTTCTATGAACTTTCTCCTGTAATAAATATTTGATTTTTAATTTTTTATTTCACGTGTTTTGAGTTTTGTGCCTCCATGTACATAAGTATACCTCCGTCACGCAATGCAAACATTGACCAGAAGTGGGTATTTGACCCCCGGAAGTTGGAGTTATGGATGATCGCCCTCAACCCCGCTTTGTTTTTCTGGGACAGATGGCCGCCCGCTAGGCCCCACTGTCCTTGAACTTGTGTTGGTCCTCTTCTCAGCAGTAAGGGGATAGAAACAGAACACCACATTTCCAACCTCAACAGCCTGAGAACTTCCTTTAAGCTTTTGGAGACCTTGATTCAGATTATATTTGGATTCCTGGCTTTGATGTAGAAAAGAATTTTAGGATTACCTTGTTTATGAAGCCAAGTTGGAGACTTTTTTTTTTTTGTCTTTTTGAGACAGGGTCTCCCTGGAGCCTCAGCTGTCCTGGAACTCACTCTGTAGACCAGGCTGACCTTGAACTCACAGAAATCCACCTGCCTCTGCCTCTTGAGTGCTGGGATTAAAGGTGTGAGCTACCACACCCCACTATTTAAGGTATTTTATTTTTTTGTCTTTTCAATAACTGGGTTAAGAATAAGCTGGGCATGGTGGTGTACACCTTTAATCCCAGCACTTCAGAGGCAAAGACCAGGCCAGCCTGGTCTACACGGTGAGGATGAGTGAAAGGATATGGTCAGAAAGTAAGAGGGACCCACCCAGTGTGGTGGTGCAGGCCTTTAAACTCAGCGCTCAAGAGGCAGAGGCATGTGGATCTTTGTGAGATCCAGGTCAGTGTGGTCTACACAGCAAGTTCCAGGCCAGCCAGGGCTATGTAGTGAGATCCTATCTCAAAAAAGGGGAGGGGGATGGCTGGAGAGATGGCTCAGAAGTTAAGAGCACTGTCTGCTCCACGAGAGTACCTGGACTGGATTCTGCGCACCGACATGGCAGCTAATAAGCCTCTAACTCCAGTTTCAGGGGATCAGACACCACCTTTTGACCTCCATGGGCACCGCATGGCATGGGTGTATTTACACTTATGCAGGAAATACACTCATATACAGAAAGTAAAAAATAAAATTAAAAAAAAAAACAAAACCAAACACAAATAGTAAGGACTCTCGTGTGAGTACAGACTCTCAAGGGACAATCGAAATGGTTTTACTTTTATAAAGTTTTTTTATTTATTGGTAATTTTTAATTTTATGTGTATGTATGTATTGCCCGGAACTGGAGTTATGGATGGATGGTTGTTAGCTGCCATCAGTGTGATAGGAAGTGAATCTGGGGCCTCTGCAAGGAGAGTTAGTGCTCTTGACTTCTGAGCCATCTCCTCTAGCTCCATCGTGGTGGTTCTTAAATTCCATCTCAGGAGGTCACTAAGAAATATTTTCATTTTCTCTTTCATGGAAGTGAGATCATACTACATAAGGAAGCTCCATGGATGCTTTTTCTTTTTTAAACTTTTTTTTAGACAGGATTTCCCTGTAGTCTAACTAGCCTCAAACTCAGATCTGTCTGCCTCTGCCTCCCAAGTACTGGAAGGAAAGGTGTGTGCCAGCACACCTGGCATGGGATTCTAGCTTCTCTACTGGAGAGGCTCCTTTTTCTCGCGACCCATTACATTTCTCTGCATTTCTACTGCACCTCACCTCCCCGGTGCTGTGGTACAGGTGTGGGCCATCATATCTGCCTTGCTCCTTTTCTTTTTTACTAAATTTTATTTTTTTGTGTATGAATGTTCTGCATGTAGGTTTGTGCACCCGTGTCGTGCAATGTCTCAGAGGTCAGAAGAGGGTGTTGGATTCCCCTTGGACTGCAGTTAAAGACAGTTCTCATTCACCATGTGGGTGCTGGGAATCGAGCCTGGGTCCTCTGCAAGAGCAGTCGGAGCTCCTAACCACCACCATCTCTCCAGCCCCCTTGCTCCTTTTCAACTAAAGAAATTTATTGATTTTATTATTAATTTATTTTTTGCTGTTTTTGACACAGGGTCTCCCTAAAGCCCCAGCTGGTCTGGAACTCACTCTGTAGAGCAGGCTGGTCTTGAACTCACAGAGATAACCAGCCTCTGCCTCCCAAGTGCTAGGATTAAAGGCGTGCGCCACCACGCCTGGCTAAAACAATTTTTTTTTTTAGAAACTTACTTTTATGTGTATGAGTGTTTTGTCTGCATGCAAGTATACCACATGCATGGAATGTCTGCAGAGAGAAGAGAGCAAGGATCTCCTGGAACTGTTACAGATAAGTTACAGATAACTGCTGTCTACCAAGTGGGTGCTGCCAACTCAAGGCAAGTCCTCCACAAGAGCAGCTAGTGCTCTTAACCACTCATCCATCTCTCCGGCCCTGAGTGGATGAACTTTGCAGTTGAGGAAGGCAGTAAATGGAGTGGCTGCTCACGAAGTCATTGTAGATGGAGGAGAAGACATGGATCATCACCTTCACCAAGGGCTGTAGGGAGAGCGGAAAAGCCTCCTGAAAGGGGAGTGGAACTGAGTGAGAAGCCAGGGCTGCAGGTTGTGGCAAGGCAGCGGCTATGACTGCAGCAGCTTAGCACAGTCAACACAGGTCTTCCAAAGCAGCTCCCGCAGAAGAGGGAGGCGCCCAATCAAGATTTTTTTTTCCCAGACAGGGTCTCCCTGTAGCCCCAGCCGGCCTAGAACTCACTCTATAGACCAGGCTGACCTTGAACTCACAGAAATCCGCTTGCCTCTGCCTCTGCCTCTGCCTCCCAAGTGCTGGGATTAAAAGTGTGTGCCACCTCACCTGGCTTAAGTCCTAGCACTTGGGAGGCAGAGGCACGCAGACCTTTGTGAGTTCAAGGCCAGCCTGGTCTACAGAGCGAGTTCCAGGACAGCTGGGGCTACAGGGAGACCCTGTCTCGAAATGACAAGGAAAAAAAAAAAAAAAAAAAAGACTGAGTCTTTCAGTGTGGTCTGTACATGTGCCTGTGGAAGCTAGAGATTAACACGGCTTGTCTTCCTCTATCATCTCATTTATTTTTGAAATGGGGTTTCCCTATAGCCCTAGCTGGCTTGGAATTCACCATGTAGACCAGGCTCCATTTCACAAGAGTTGGCCTACCTCTGCCTCCCAAGTGTTGGAATTAAAGGCATGTATCACCATACCTTCAACTTAATTTTTCTTTCTTCCTTCCTCCTTCTTTTTCCTTTCCTTTTCTTTTTCCTTCTTTCCCTTCCCTTCCCCCCTTCCTTCTTTCTCTCTCTTTCTCTCTTTCTGTCCACCTGCCTCTACCTCTCTTCAGTGCTAGGATTAAAGGCCTGCACCACCAAACCCAGCTCAACTTAATTTTTTGAGATAGGGTCTCTTATTAACCCTGGTCCTGGACTACTCAGGTAGGCTGGCTGTCCAGTCAGATGTGTAGTTTCTCTTCTCTCCTGACTTCCCAGCCCTAGAATTACAGGTGCACCACCATGTCAGCTTGTTTACAGGGGTGCTGCAAACCCAACTAAGTTCAGTACTGAAATTCCATGCAAAGATGGAGAGAACCAACTTCACAAAATGTCTTTGGCCTTTACATGCCACAGCATGCATGCGTCTACAGACACACCTTATACACAGATCAAAACAATAAAATCATACCGTCTCAAGTTACAAAACGCCACACAAAAAATTAGAAACTTTCTGCCACGTGGTGGTGCTGTTAAGCCAGACATGTCACTTTGTCGCATCCTGTTCCCTCCTGGGTCACTGTTTTTTTTTTTTTTTGGTTGGAACTTTTTTTTTTTCTTTCTCTGTTGTGAAGCAGTTTCCTCTGAAGGTTGGAACTTTGAAACCACTTATACGTTCAATAGACGCACAAATTTTTCTTTAAGGCTATAAATACTGAAAGTAAAATAAACTAAAAAAAAAAAAAAAAAAAAAGCAGGGCGAGGAAGCTAGCTCAGGGGAAGACCTGCATAAGATCTGGGTTCAAATCTCAGAATTCACATAGTGGCTAACAACCATCGGAAAGTGGAATTCCAGAGGATCCCACAACCTCTACTGGCCTCCATGGCCACTGAACGACACAGGTGCACCTACACACGTACAGGCAATACACTCATACATAGAAAATGTTTTAAAAAGGTAGATTCGAGGGCTGGAGAGATGGCTCTGTGGTTAAGAGGACGGGCTGCTCTTGCAGAGGATCCAGGTTAGGATGGTAACTACCATCCTTGACTCCAGTTCCAGGGACTACAACCCCTTCTTTTGATTCCTCCAGTATGGCACTACACAGGTGGACTTAGACACAGGCAAGCAATACATTCATACATACACATTTAAAGAAGCTAGATGCCACCGGGCGTGGTGGCACACGCCTTTAATCTTAGCTCTTGGGAGGGCAGAGGCAGGCGGATCTTTGTGAGTTCAAGGCCAGCCTGGTCTACAGAGTGAGTTTCAGGACAGCTGGGGCTACAGGGAGACCCTGTCTCGAAAAAAACAAAACAAAACTCATGTAATATTTTTAGAATGGCTACCAAGAGGGAGTGGACCTGGGTGTTGGAGGGAGGCTAACTTTGACCTTTCAACTTTTGTGGGGCTGTAGTCTAGATCCAGGGACTCCTGATGCTCAGTAAGCCTCTTACCAATGAGCCACATCCCCAGCCCCACATTTGACATTTTGTATCACAACAGATGCCCTATTAAAAACTGGTAAGGTGAGGCACCGTGACACAGGTCTTTAATTCCAGCGAAGGGAATCATATGCAGGTGGACCTGAGATCGAGGACAGCCTGGTCTACGTAGGGAGTTCCGGGACAGCAGGAGTTACAGGGAGACCACGTCTCAAAAAAGACCAAGCTAAAACCCAACAAAAGTAAAAGCAAGTACCTCAATGGCTTGGGGCCGCGGTATTGGCTGAAATCCCAGCTACATGGCAAGTGGAGGCAGAGCTGTCGAGCGCTAAGTCAGCCTGGATAACCTAGTAACATACAGAAATGACGGTAGGACCGAAGAATGCCAAACAGGCTGCTCCTCGGGAACTTGGAAGGTGCCCAGACAACCACAGGCCTAGACTAGACCACCGGCGTCAAGGCGGCGTGCGCACATGCGCACACACTCCAGACCCGAGTGCCCGCCCCTCCGCAGCGCGTCACGTGGTAACGGTCCCTGGGTAAAACAGCCAGTCCTGAAAAACCTGAAGCATGGGGTCTTGTCAGATGATAGAGATTCACCAATAGACAGAGAAGGAAAGGTCAAGAAACGAAAGTCCTTAGCACGTGACAACAAAATAGGCGTTAGTCCATATCACGTGACCCGCAAGCCCTGCCCACCCACGTGACCGCGGGAAACTGACACTCCACCGTCACGTGACCTCCAACGAGCCCAGCCCGCACACGTGACTTTCGCTGTGCCCGCCCACTGGGAGGACAGCCTCCGTCATCACGTGACTTCCCCACACCAACTAGGGCGGAACCAAACCCTCGTCACTTCCCCGGATTCATCCCCGCCTTCCGGAGCCTCGGCCCCTCCCACTCCCCTAGGGCAGGGCGACGTCGTATGGTCACGTGACCCCATGGGGCGGGGCCGAGGTCACGTGCCCCCGCAGCTTCCCCGGCGCGCATCCGCCAGCCCGCTCGCCCCCGGCCCCGGCTCCTCCTCCTCTTCTCGCCATTGCAGTTAGTGCTGGAACAACCCCGGCGTGGATCGCGTGGCTCTTTTCGTTTTGGGCGGGAGGCTGAACACCGCGGAGGGAGGGAGGTCAGAGGGCGGCGGCGGCGGCTGAGAAGGGGACGCGACCAGGTAAGCCGCTGTGTGGCGTCTCCCGCCCGCCCCTCCCCCGCCGCTCTCCCCCGCCGCTCTCCTCACTTGTCAGCGCGGGCCGGGTTGAGGGGACGCGGGTGACAGGGCCGCTGCCGCCCTGCCCGCCTTCCCCGCAGCTCGGTTCTCGCCCCCACCTTCCGGGTCTCGCTCCTTCCTCCGCCTGCGGCCTCGCTCCCGCGCCTGGCCGTTACTCTCCCCCATTGTGCCCTGGAAACAAAATGGCGGCGGCCGGGCCCGGTGCGCGCGCATCCATTCCCCCCGCGCGGCCCCCGGGTCAGGCCCCGGCCCCGGCCCCGGCCCGGGGCGGGGTGGGTCGTGCACGTCCGGTGTGCTCCTCGCCACTCACCCGGGGCCGCACTCTCCGGCCCCGCAGGCCCGGCTTTTGTCCGCCGCTGCATCCCGGCGCCGGCGCGCACGTGCCTGGAGCACACACCCCCTCGCGTCCTGAGCATCCCGCGAGCGCAGCAGGGGCGGCCCGCTCCCGCAGCGCCTTCTTTCGTTTTGTCCAGCTCCCTCTCCACATCCCAGGTTTTCCCCAGGTTCCCGCGGCGGGAAGCATCGTGTCCTTTGTCCTCAGCGGTGCTGGCCGACGCGCATCCCTTCCCAGGCGGTCCCGCACCTTGTGGGTCCCTAGGCGGTCAGGGCCCCGCTCTGCAGGTTTCCGTCAAGTCAGGACCCAAACTTAAGAGCCTTTGAGCTTCCGGTCCAGGTTGTTTTCATTTTTGATGGTCAGGCCCTGCATCCAACCGTCCTAAACAGTGGTATGGTGTGATACTCGGGGCCTCTATTCTGCAGGATTGACATGCTGAAAGTCTTGAAGAAGTGTTTTTATTTCTTCAGGTAGTTGAATGATGGGGATTCACCTTAGGTTAATCCTCAGTCTGCATGAATTATTTGTAGAGTGTATTATCTGTGTGTCCGCACCACTTCAAGTTAAGTACACAGACTTGGGGGAGAGTAGCCCGTCTCTTTGCAGTATTTTCAAAATTTCTGGTAAATTGCTCCTTAGGCAGATGGCAGATCGGGTTCTGTGCTAAGCCTAACTGCTGGGATTAGAGGAGTCTCAGTATCTCTCTCTGGTTCTTCATTGATGCTACTTACAATGTATACTGTGATGGTATTGGGTTCACAGGAAAACAAGAGACGCCTTCCGAAGTTATCCTTGAAGTTTAGGACTTTTCCAGTGTTCTTGGCACAGGTATGGGAACCTTTCCGGGTTGCCCAGAGTACTGAGCTTGGCCTCCTGGCCCATGAACGGAGTTGAAGAATTAGAACCTCAGGCACAGGTGCAGAGGATCAAGGTCCCAGCAGACTGTCCAGCAGAACTGGGGTCTTGGCTTTCACAGATTGCAGTTCCATGGCTCCTGGTGACTAGGGTTTGTGAACGGAATCTAGCCCCGGGTGCTGGCTGGAGGAGTCTGCAGTGGAGATTGCAGGCTGGTAATCAGTGAGTGCCAGGCTCGGCCTTGGCAGCCCGAGGATCTGATTTTTCATTGGATCAGCCTGGGACTCACTTTCCTTCTGTGACTGAAATGGCTCCTGGTGGTGCGCAGTGTTCATTGTTTTCTGTGGAACTTGGTGAGCACACCTGTGGGCAGAGATTCCTTTGGTTGCCTTTAGTGTTTTGTGGGCTCTTGTTCCTTTGAGTAATCTGTGGTGTTCTTTATTTTCCTCAAGTTCTTTGTGTGGCTATGATTTTTGTTGTCCAGCTAGATTTCTCTCTGGTGTACTGTGCTGGGTTTTTTTTAGTTTTTCATCCTTTCATTTTTGAAGGAGGGTCTTGCTGCCTAGCTCAGGCCTGCATTGCATTTGCTATTCAGGAGAACAGGATTGTTGGGATTACAGGTATGTGTGTGCCAACAGTGCCAGCTTTCTTCCTAACTTTGTGCTTTGGAGAGGGCATCGAGATAAGGTCCAGAGCCTATGCTGGAGGAGGCCTCCCTGAAGTTGACCTGTTCCCTGTGGGATAGTAGCATCTTGCGTGTTTCTACACTTGGGTAAGTTGGGGGAGTTAGAAGTGTTTTATAGAAGATTTTAGAACTCTCTGGGCTGGGGCAGCTACCTTGGCTTTCTTCCTCTACCTAGGCAGGCTTTCACACTTTAGCCCAGGCTGGCCTCAGATTGCCTATGCCTGCTGAGTGCTGGGGTTATGAGCTTGTGACATCACACTTGTCTCTTGCCTTTTTTGTGTAGTAGTTGTTGTTTCTTGTGTTTTGAGACAGGGTCTCCCTGTAGCCCCAGCTGTTTCTGGGACTGACTAGTAGACAGGCTGGCCTTGACCTCACAGAGATCCTCCTCTGCCTCTGCCTCTGCCTCTGCCTCTGCCTCTGCCTCTGCCTCTGTGCCTCCCTGCTGGGATCAAAGACTTGTACACCATGCCTCTCATTGTTTAGTTTTTTTTTTTTAATTTTACTTATTTTTGTATGTGTATGAATGTACTGTCTGCATGTAGGTTTGTGCACCCGTGTCGTGCAATGCCACAGAGGTCAGAGGAGGGTGTCGGATTCCCCTGGAACTGGAGTTACAGAAGCCACCATGTGGGTGCTGGGGATTGAACCTGGGTCCTCTGCAAGAGCAGTCGGTGCTCTTAACTGCTAGGCCATCTCTCCAGCCCCTTGTTTAGTTTTTTTAATCAGGGTCTCTCTGTATCTGCAGATGGCCTGGAACTCAGTGGACCAAGGTAGTTCAATCTCACAGAGATCTGCCTGCCTCTGCTTCCTGAGTTTGGGGGGGGGGGGCTTGCTTTTTTTTTTGTTCCTAGTTCTGCTGTTCCAGGGGAGTGATTCCTGTCTTCCTACGTTTTGTTCTGCTATCCTGCTTTTACAGCAAGAGATACATTTACTTTGCTCAGAGTGAGTCTGCTACATTTGTCAGTGCTTTCTGTGTCATTCAGAAAAGATGGTGGCTCATGAACTTGTGGCTTTCTTTTTTTCTTTCTGACACGGGGTCACCTGTTGTAGTCCAGGCTAGCCTAACCTCAGCCTTGATACCTCTGACCTTGGTTCCCCAGTGCATCTTGCTTTGAGGGGTTCTTCGAAGGGAGTAGAGCACTTTTTCTAGGTTCTGTGTGCCTCCCTGCTCCTTTACATAGCAAAGCCTGGGACTGTTTGGTTGCTCTTCCCAGTGGTTCACAGTGCAGAGGGAGGTTTGGCTGCAGTCTGCATGTGAGTGAAGAGGGTGGGGGCCTGAAGCAGGTAGGTGCCTTCTCTGTTTTGTTAGCTGGGTTGGGTGGATACTGACACCAGGGAAGGTAGGGGAGGCAGGTGTACATGAGGGCCTCATTTTCATTTGTTCTGGGTTCTCAAAGTTGTTCCTGATAGTTACAATAGGTCGGGTCCTTGAGACTTTTCCAAGAGCACATGTTACAGGTGATCCTGTTCTGTTATAAATATAGCTACTGGAAAGTTGGGCACTTTGAATGAAATGTCTTGAATAATGCTCTTTTTCCAGCATTTTGTGGAAGCAGTTGTCCAGCCAAAATTTGTTTTTTGTTTTCTCATTAAATGCCCAACTACTGGGACTGGTGAGGTGGTTTAGTGGGTAAAGACATTTGCCACCAAGCCTGACAACCTGTGTTACATCTCAGTGGTAGGAGAGAACTGATTCCAGTTTGCACTCTGACCTCCAGACATTGAAACATCATGTACCTGTCTGCACACAAGTAACAAAAGTAAATTTTTTAAAAAAATTTTTTATTTATTTTTGTATGTGTACGAATGTACTGTCTGCATGTAGGTTTGTGCACCCGTGTCGTGCAATGCCGTGGAGGTCAGAAGAGGATCTCTGATTCCCCTGGAACTGGAGTTCTCCTGGAATTGGAGTTACAGACGGTTCTCAGCCGCCATGTGGGTGCTGGGGATCGAACCCAGGTCCTCTGCAAGAGCAGTCGGTGCTCTTAACTGCTAGGCTATCTCTCCAGCCCCCAAAAGTAAATATTTTTATGTGTATGATTGTATTGCTTGCGTTAACATAAGTGCACCTGCGTCATGCAGTGCCCACAGAGGACAGAAGAGGGCAATAGATCCCCTGGAACTGGCCTCACAGATGCTTGTTAGCTGCCATGCCAGTGCTAGGAATGGAACGCAGGTCCTCTGTAAGAGCAGCCAGTGCTCTTAACTGGTCAGCTATCTCCAGCCCTCCACCATCTTTAAGACAGTCTGATTCTGCAACCCAGGCTGGCTCCTGACTCCCAGTAGTCCTCCTGGTTCAGCCTCCTTCAGGGCTGGATTACAGGCAGAAGCCATTCTGCCCAGCTTCTGGGGACTGTGGGCTGTATATGACCATTAAGGGTCTTTGAAAGGGTGTACCCTGTCCTTAGTAGATAGTGGTTCTCTTTTCTTTTTCTTCTTTTTTTTTTTTTTGGAGACAGGGTCTCCCTATAGCCCCAGCTTGCCTGGAACTCACTCTGTAGACCAGGCTGGCCTTGAACTTACAGAGATCCACCTGCCTCTGCCTCCTGAGATCTAGGATTAAAGGTGTGCACAACAACACCCAGTTTAAAGACAGTTCTTAGCTAACACATGGGTGCTGGGAATAGAACCCAGGTCCTCTGCAAGAGCAGTTGGTGCTCTTAAACACAGAGCCATCTCGCACAGACCTACATGCAGACAGTACACTCATACGCATACAAAAATAAATAAAAATTAAAACAAAAACACAGAGCCATCTCTGCAACCCAGTATATAGATTTTAATAATTTTTTTCACCCTTTTGAGACAAGGTCTTGGTTTTTTTTTTTTTTTTTGTGCCTTTTTGAGACAGGGTCTCCCTTTTTAGCTCTAGGTGGCCTGGAACTCACTATATAGACCAGGCTGGCCTGGAACTCAAAGAGATCTGCCTGCCTCTGCCTCCAAGTACTGGGATTAAAGGCAGCACCACCACACTCAGCAGAGGTCTCAGATTTTTATAATCTTGCCTGTCATGGTTAGTCAGAAATGGTTGTGCTGGTGTATTTGGGGGTCCACAGATGAGCCAGCAGTCTTCCTTACTGTGAGGATTATGCTCTAGCTTTGCTCTGTGGTGGAGTGGGTTCATCAGACTTTCCACCCCTTGCTTTGCTCTGTGTGTGTGTAAGAGAGAGACAGAGACATAGAGAGACAGGGTCTCCCTGTAGCCCCAGCACTCTGTAGACCAGGCTGGCCTTTAACTTACTGAGATCCATCTGCCTCCCTGCTGGGATTAAAGGCATCTACCACCATATGGTTTGTTTGTGAGACAGGGTGTCCTTGTAGCTCCAGCTGGCCTGGATCTCACTGTGCAGACCAGGCTGGCCTTGAACTCACAGAGATCTACCTGCCTCTGCCTCCCAGCGCTGGGATTAAAGGTGTGCGCTCCCACGCCTGGCCTGAACTGTGTGTTTTAAATCTTTTGATTCTTGGGGGCTGGAGAGATGGCCTAGCGGTTAAGAGCGCCGACCACTCTTACAGAGGACCCAGGTTCGATCCCCAGCACCCACATAGCAGCCAAGAACCGTCTGAAACTCCAATTCCAGGAGAACTCCAGTTACAGGGGAATCCGACACCCTCTTCTGACCTCCGAGGCATTGCACCACATGGGTGCACAAACTTGCATGCAGACAGTACATTGATACACATACAGAAATAAATAAATGCCAGGCGTGGTGGCGCACGCCTTTAATCCTAGCACTTGGGAGGCAGAGGCACGCGGATCTCTGTGAGTCTGAGGCCAGCCTGGTCTACAGAGTGAGTTCCAGGACAGCCAGAGCTACAGGGAGACCCTGTCTCAAAAAAACAAACAAACAAAAAATCTTTTGATTCTTCAGACAGCCATATGCAGCCCAGCCTGGCCTGCAACTTGCTGTGTGGTTAATTAAGCCTGGCCCTGAACTCCTGGTCTCCCAGGGCCCAATTCCTAAGTGCTAGGATTTCAAGCCTGGACCATGTCTGTAGTGTTAAAGAATAATGTGCCAGATAGATTGACTTCTTGGTCTGCTGTTGAGGGCTTTTTGCAGTTTTAATTTTTGCTCTTCATTCATAATTCATGTGAAAAAGCCGGACAGGTTTATAGTCCCAGTTTCTTGGGAGGCTGAGGGAAAGGAGCCTGGGAGTTGGAGGTTGTTTTGAAACAACAGCACAGAAACAATCCGCTGAGCCACCAGGCTCACAGGGACTCAGACACTGGTGCAGGAAGTCAGGGGGATTGCAGAAAGAGCTGATGCTGGCAGTGGTGTGGGTGCAGGCTGCTGACCATCCCTGCCCAGGGAGGGTGCAACCCAGCCGGAGATGAGCAGTAGGGGTCAGTTATCTTTGCTCTGGCTACTTGTCTGCTGTTTATTCATTAGATTTTCTTGTGGTATTGAAAGAGCAAACTGAGGTCCTCATGCATGCAAGGCATAGTGCTCTAACAACTGACTTTGTTTTGCTTTGTATGATAGGAAGTCTCATAGCCCAGGGTGGCCTTGAGCCATGTGCCGCCTTCTACCTCTATCCCAGCAAGCAATAGGGAGGCTGAGACAGAAGGAGGTCGAGTTCAGGGTCAGCCTGAAGTACCAAGTGGTGTGCTGTCTCAAAAAAAAAAAAGCAGGCGGGAGCTGGAAAGATGGCCTAGCCTTTAAGAGTGCCAACTGCTCTTGCAGAGGACCCAGGTTTGATCCCCAGCACCCACATGGCGTCTGAGAACTGTCTTTAACTCCAGTTCTAGGGGAATCCGACACCCTCTTCTGACCTCCGCAGCAGTGCACGACATGGGCGCACAAACCTACATGCAGACAGTACATTCATACACATAAAAAAATGAATAATAAAATATATGTTAAAAAAAAGCAGGTGGATATATGGCTCAGTGGTATAGAGCACTTGCTGACTCCCTGGGTTCAGTTCTCAGCACCCACATCAGGCAGCTCACAACTCCAGCCCAAGGGCATCCAATTCCCTCTTCTGCCTTCCAAGGAAATCTGAAGCATTTGTGGAAATCTGGTGCACTCATGGAGCACACATACAAATACGTGTGTATTTGTACAAATACACATATATATGTATATATACACATACATAAGTAAATCAGGGCTAGAAAGATGGCTCAGTGGTTAAGAGCACTGGCTGCTCTTGCAGAGGACCTGGGTTCGATTCCCAGCACCTATGTGGTGGCTAACAACCTTCCCTTGCTCCAGTTTCAGGGGATCTGACATCCTCTTCTGGCTACATACGTGCAGGCCATGTACTTACACACATAAAATAAAAATAAGATATATTATCTTTTCGAGACAGGGTCTCCCTGTAGCCCCAGCTGGCCTGGAACTCACTTTGTAGACCAAGCTGGCTTTGAACTCACAAAGATCCGCCTGCCTCTGCTAGGATTAAGGGTGTGTGCCACCACCACGCCCAGCTATAATAAATTTTTTTAAGTGAAATTTTTCAAAACCATGGGCCAGTGAGATGGCTCAGCAGGTGAAGGGCTTGCTGAGCACGCCCACGTAGATGGGGGACTCTGGTCTGCATAGTGAGCTCCAGGACAGCTGGAGCTAAAGGAAGACCCTGTCTCAAAAAGACCCCCCCCCAAGAAAAAAGGAAAAAAAGAGAACAAAACAGGCCTGTAGTGCAGGTGTACATATAAGCATAAATGTAAAAACATTGAAAATACATAGAAAAAACAAAAACTGGCAGGAATGTTCTTACTGTTGTTGGAAGGAGATCTGGAAATAACCCACGAGTCCCTCACCTGGTTAAACTGTTTCCTTCGTGCCCTGCAATGCTGCTTAGCCACATCGAAGAACACAGCACTTTTAGAACTTGGTCTTTGGGTTTTATTTTATTTTTTTTTTAAATATTTATTTATGTGTATGAATGTACTGTCTGCATGTAGATTTGTGCACCCGTGTCGTGCAATGCCGCGGAGGTCAGAAGAGGGTCTTGGATTCCCCTGGAACATGGAGTTCTCCTGGAATTGGAGTTACAGACAGTTCTCAGCCGCCATGTGGGTGCTGGGGATCGAACCCGGGTCCTCTGTAAGAGCAGTCAGCACTCTTAACCGCTAGGCTATCTCTCCAGCTCCAGTCTTTGGGTTTTATAATGGGTGTCTCTGTGCTGATGCTGTCAGCCTGGGTTTGTTTGCTTGGCTCCTCCAGTCTCATCCTCCCATGCCTGGGAGTGTGTGTGTAGCACTGTGCCCAGCTGAACCTGAGAAGGGCCAGGCAGGCAGCTCCATTGTAGAAATGAGCGTAAAAGGTTGCACACTCCACATTCATCTCATTTGTTTTGTAAGAGTGTTGAGTGTATGTATGTGCAACTCAAGCCTGAGGAGACCAGTAGAGGAGATGGAATTCCCTTTATTCTCTTGAGACAGGGTTTCATTGGACCCAGGGCTGGCTGTTCTAATTTGACGGCTGGTCAACAGGAGATTTGAACTCTGGACATCATTCTTAACATAGCAAGTACCTTTACCCATTGAGCCCCTGCCCCAGCCCTATAATCCCATTCTATGATGTTTGTTTTTTGTAGTGGTTGGATTTGAACTACAGGATCTTGGGCACTCTGCCAGTGAGCTGTGTCCCTGCCCTCTGACATCCTTTTAAATATTTTTATTTATGTGTATGTGTATGTATCTGTGTGTGGGTGCAATGTGCCCATGGAATACAGAGGTTTGCATCCTCTAGGAGCCGGAGTGACAGGTGGTTGTGAACTGACGAGACCCCCCCCCCCCGGGTGCTAGGTATTGGATTTAGATCCTCTGAAAGGGTACTCTTAATCAGTGAGCCATCTCTCCTGTCTCCTATGATGTTCTTTTTGGTCTTTTTGAGATAGGGTCTCCCTTTTTAGTCCCAGTTAGCCTGGAGCTCACCTATGTAGACCAGGCTGGCCTTGAACCTACAGAGATACACCTGCCTCTGCCTCCCTCTGCATGTGCTATCACATCCTGCTTCCCTCTAGTTTTTTTTTTTTTTTTTGTTTTTTGAGACAGGGTCTCCCTGTAGCCCCAGCTGACCTGGAACCACTCTGTAGATCAGACTGGCCCTGAATTCACAAAGATGATCCTCCTGCCTCTGCTCCCAAGTGCTAGGATTAAAGGCATGCGCACCACACCCGGCTCCCTCTGAGTTCTTAAAGTAAGACATGCAGAGAGGCTGACTTGGATGAGTGGTTGCCAGTGGTAAGGTATGGAAAGGATCTTCTGTGCCCCACACTGTTGAGTCAGAATCTGGGTCAGGATAATGTGCTATAGGAAAAGAGTAGTTAATGACTTCTTCAAACTGCATGTGATGCTGCATTTGTTTCAGAATAAAAAGTTTGTCTTGTTGGACAGACATCTGTAAACCCAGCAACTTGGGAGGTCAAAGCCTGAAGGATTGTTAGAGGCAAGTTGTGGGGACCAGCCTGAGCCACAGGGCGTCTTTTTCTTCTCCCCCTGTCCCCTTTGTGCATGAGTGTGATGTGGGTGTTGTATGCCTGTTTGAGCTCATGTGTACCATTAGTGCATGTGAAAGCCCAGATTGACATGAGGTCTCTTCCTTGCTCACTGTCCACTCGATAGAGGCTCAGTGTGTCAGTGGAGGCACAGCCCTGTCAGGTGCTGAGATGGCAGGTGGATGTCACTCCTGCTCAGCTGTTACTTGGGATCTGGGAACAAACTCTCCCAGTCCACTGAGCCCTGTCCAGTATAGGACCTGGTCTCCTTGGCAACATTCACCTGAAAGAACTGGGGGAGCACTTCACTAGTTGAACACTTCACCTCTGTGGGTGAAGCTGCAGGCAGAAAGAAAACTGTGTGCCGCTTTAGTAGAGGAGTTCACAGCTCTGTGTTACAACTATCCTTTGAGAGGCGGTCCTGTTTCTACCCTTGACTTGAAAAAGCGCATTGCTGCCGGGCATGGTGGCGCACGCATGCCTTTAATCCTAGCACTTGGGAGGCAGAGGCAGGCTGATCGCTGTGAGTTCAAGGCCAGCCTGTCACAAGTGAAGTGTCAGGACGCTGGGGCTACAGGGAGACCCCGGTCTCAAAAAGACAAAAGGAAAAGGAAAGAAAGAAGAAAAAGTGCAGTGCCAGAGAGAGAAACAAAGAGGGATGCTTGTATCTGAGGGTTTCAGCAACTTGGTCTCCTGCAGGGTTGCTCACCTGAGCACTGCGTGGGGAGGCTGCCCACGCTGGCACCCTTCGCTCCCTGGTTGCTAGTTTGCTGAAAAAGGTGTGCTAATTCCCACTTGGAGTTGTTTGTGTTAAACATCTCCTGTGACACTGTGTCCTTTCACAGGCAAGAACAGTTAATCATTTTACTAAGATGTAGTCTCCCATTGTGCCCTGTACTGTTATTTCTTTTGCAATACTTGAATTCATACTTATCTTTAACATACCAGGCTTTATCCTTGCACCCGCCCGTCCAGTTGGGGCCTGCAGCTTGCTGTCTGCAGGTCTGGTCCAGGTGGTTTCCATTGTCTCTTAGGTATCTTCTTTTTTATTTTATTTTTATTTTTTTATTGTTTGTTGTGGTGGTATTAGAGAATTGAATGGAGCCTCATTCCCACCCCCTTCCTCTTGTTTAGGGTTGTTGGTTTTTTGTTTTGGGGACAAAGTTCTCCTAATAGCCCCAGGGTGGCTTGGAACTGCTGTGTAGAACCAGGTTGGCCGTGAACTCACAGAACTTCCCCCACCTGTATCTCCTAAGTGCTAGGACAAAGGCATGTGCCACAATGCTGGGCTAGAAAGGATTTAATTTTTTTTAATTATATGTGGATGAGGGTATTGCCTGCAAGAGAGTAGGTGCTCTGTTCTTGTGCAGTGCTGGAGGAGGTACAGAGAAGGGCATTGATTCCTCTGGAAGTGGAGTTAGGATAGTATATTAGACAGCTGTGTGGGTGCTGGGACTGAACCAAGGTCCTCTGCAAGAGCAGACAGCGTTCCCAACTGCTGAGCCATCTACCAGAATCTTTTATTTACAAACTGTTGATCCCATTTAGAAATATGTGTACTGTTTTTCCCCTTAAGAAAAATTATCCACCTATAAAAACTTGCCTAGATAAATATATTAATTGAATTATTTTGGTCTGTGAGACAGTATACCCTGTAACCCCAGCTGTCCTGGGAACCACTCTGTAGACCAGGCTGGACCAGACTGGTCTTGAACTCACAAAGATCTGCCTGCTCATGCCTCCCGATCATAGGGACTCACCATGCCTGGCGTAGAGAGGATTTTTTTTTTTTTTTGTCTTTTGAGACGGGTCTCCCTGTACCCCAGAGGTCCTGGAACTCGCCTCTGTAGGACCAGGCCGGCCTTGAACTCACAAAGATCCGCCTGCCTTGCCTCCCAAGTGCTAGGATTAAAGGCTAGAAAGGACTTTTTAAAAAAATTTTTATTATTTCCGTATGTGTATGAATGTACTGTTGCAGTAGGTCTGTGTACTGGCGTGCAGTGCCTTGAGGTCGGAAAGAAGAGGGTTCGGATTCCCCTGGAACTTGAGTGCTCCTGGAATTGGAGTTCTCCAGATGGATTTCGGTTTTCGGCCGCCATGTGGGTGCTGGGGATCGAACCCGGGGTCCTCTGTAAGAGTGGTTGGTGCTGCCCTTAACCGCTAGGCCAATCTCTCCAACCCCAATAGAAAGGATTTTTAAAAGATTTGTTTCTTATTTTATGTGTGCATGTTTATATTAACATGAGTGGGCATTTATTTCTTGCCGGCCTAGGCCTGGGAGGCCAGAAGAGGTTTTTTCCCTGGAATGGGAAGTACTGAAGGTTGCCATGTGGGGTTGGGAAGTGAACCCCCAGTGAGTGCTCTTATCCCTGAGCCATGCTCTCCATCCAGAAAGGATAAGTATTTATTAATGAATAAATACAGAAAAAAATAGGGGCTGGAGCGAGGCTCTAGCGTTTAGAGCGCCTACTGTCTCTTGCAGAGGACCCAGGTTCTATTCCCCAACACCCACGTGGCGGCTGAGATCACTCCTTACTCCAGTTCAGGGGATCCACACCCCTCTTTTTGACCTCGGCTTGCACAACACGGTGCAACAAACCTCACATGCAGACAGTACTCTCATTACACATGAAAAAATAATAAGTAAAAAAAAAACAAAACATCGACATGAAGCCACATTTTCATTGGTCAGTACTTTCTGCCCAGTTCCCAGGGGCTTGAAGATTTTGCAAAGCAGGGTCTGTTCAGGCTCCAGCCTCCAGCCCATCCACTCACCCAGCCTTGTGGAGCCCTGCTGGCTGGCTCCTTTACCAGCATACCTCATGGGCACCTCATCTTGTATGTAATTAGGGAGACGTGTGAAAGGATGGCCAGTGCACCTGGGTTTAAGGCTTAGTGGTTTAACCCTCCCAGGAGCCTGCAGCCTGGGCCTGTGGGGGCTGGTTTCTGGAATAAAGGGAGGAAACCGGGATCCCTGCATTGCCTGCTCTTTTCAGTCCTTCTCCCCTCCAATGTTCCTGAGCCCGGGTGGGTGGAGCTTATTGTAGGATCCTGCCAAGTACCTACCTCTCAGAGTCTTATTTCTATTGTTCTCCCATTTATGACCTTTGTGTCCCTGGCCTCTGTTGCCTGAGAGAGCTTCATGATAAAAACGAGAGATAAGCTGGGCATGTAGTCCATGCCTTCTAAGCACTTGTGAGGCAGCAGGCAGGCAGATTGGTGTGGTTCAGAGGCCAGCCTGGTCTACTAGTGAGTTCCAGTGCCCAGCCAGGGGATTGGGAGATCTGTCTCACAAAAGACCAAAATGAAAAAATAAAAAACAATTTGAGAGCTGGGTTAGTGTTCTCTTTACCCTCTGTTCTATGTTCAGTGAGCCTTAGGAGTAGGAGGTCACATGGTGTGCCACTTGGGGTTAGGTGTCTGAGTATGACCAGTTGTGAAATTCTGTTGATAAAGAAGGTTCTTTGATGGGTGGTGACTGGAATACTTTAAATATTAGGATCAATATATTACATAGAGTAAGAAATACATTGTGGAGCTAGAGAGCTTGGCCTAGCGGTTTAAGAATGCGCCAACCGACTTGCAGAGGACCCTGGTTCGATCCCCAGCACCCACATGGTCGGCCGCGAACCGTCTGAAGCTCCAATTCCAGGAGAACTCCAGTTCCAGGGGAATCCGACACCCTCTCTTCACCTCCGCGGCATTTGCACGACACGTGGTGCACAGATTGCATTGCAGACAGTAAATTCATACACATACAGAAAAAAAAAAATAAATAAAAAAGAAAAAAGAAAAAAAAAGAAATTACACTTGTAGGATTGTGACAGCCTTGGGGGTCTATGGTTATTTGGCTCGTTTACAGTACGTCACAAAGAGCTTTGAGTCCCAATTAGATAAACTCTTGATTACCCCAAGGTAAAAGTGCCATTACTGCAACCACCATCTTTTTGAGACAGAGTTACCCTGTAGTCCCAGCTGGCCTGGGAATGCACTAGTAGACCTGGCTGCCTTGGCCTCTCAGACATCACTCTGCTTACTGCCTCCCAACGCTGGGCTATTAAGGCATTGAGCCACCACGCCTGGCCTTGGACCCATGTGTCTTCGCGTGCGATCATGCATTTGGTTCTTTGGCTCTGAAGCTGGTGTTGGACCATTTCCCCCATAAACATAATACTCTCCCTTAGCAGCTTGCATACTATGCTCTCTAAATGTGAGAGCTATGAGAGCTAGCCTAGACCTTCGGGGGTTTGGCTTCCAGGTCAGTTCAGTCAACTCCAGTGCTCAAGATCCTGATCTCATGACGTATGTCCTGTCTTCACAATAGGCGTCTACCTTCAAGGTTCTGGGAGGCAATCAAGGCTCTGCTAATAGCTGTGTAATTTTTGGAGTTTTCTTGGGCTATGCTGGCCAACAACTCAAGGAAGGTTTCTTCCTACCTGCACTGCTTGTTAGGTACCCTTTAGGCTATACACATGGACTCAGAAGGATATGTGTATTTTTTGGTAGGTTTTTGACTAATTTATCCCTCTGTGTTTTTTTCTACATCTAGCTAGAGCATTATCTCTCCATATCTCCCTCCCTAACTCTTCCTCCACCTCTCCCCATTTAAAGATCCACATTTTCCCCATTTCTCTCTTAGTGTAACACCTGTCTCCTACCTGTCTTCTTTCAGGTTCCTTGTTCCCTTTCCCTTTCCCTCCCTCCTGGTTAACTTTCCATTTCCTGGTTCCTTCCATTATATCGGATAAACTCACATATAAGATTTGGTGTTAGGATCCACAAATGAAGGGGAAGAACAAGTCGTTTCTTTTTTGAGTCTGTGTTACGTCACTTAGTATAACAAGTGAAGTCATTTCTAGTTCCATCCATTCACCTCCAAATTTCATTAGTTGGTCTTTAACTGCCGAGCTCCAGTGTATAAATGTACCGCCTCTGCTGGCCTGGAATTCACTATGTAAGACCAGGCTGGCTCAATCTCACAAAGATCTGCCTGCTTCTGCTCCCTAGTGCTGGGCTTAAGGGTGTGGGCCACCAGGCCTGGCTTCATTTCTCTTTTTTTTTGGGGGGGGGTCTTTTTTGAGACAGGTCTCCCTGTAGGCCCCAGTGTCCTGGAACTCACTCTGTAGACCTGGCTGGCCTTGAACTCACAAAGATCCACCTGCCTCTGCCTCCAATGCTAGGATTAAAGGCGAGTGCCACCAAGCCCAGTTGTGTTTTTTTTTTTTTTTTTTGTCTGTGTCCTGTGTTCCTGGCTGTTCTGAACTCAGTAGGTTTGGTTGGCCCTAACTACCAAGAGATCCACCTGTGTCTCCTTTCCCCAGTGGGGGATCAAAGAGGTTGCACAACTGCTGAGCCCTAATGGTTTGTTGTTTTTTCTTTGCATTTATAGTTTCCCCATTTTTTAAAATTTTATTTTCATATGTGGTAGGAATGTACTGTCTGCATTATGTTTGTGTGTCCCGTGGTTGTGGCAGTGCCGCGAGGTAAGAAGAGGGGAGTCGTAACTCCTCTGGAACTGGAGTTAAAGTTAGTTGTTTCAAGCCACCATGTGGGGTGCTGGGGATGGAACCCGGGTCCTCTGCAAGAGCAGTCAGCATCCTTAACCACAAGGCCATCTCTCCAGCCAGTTTCCTCCCAGTTTTTATACAATATAGTTGGATGGAATTTAGATTCACTCACCTCTCCCCACTGCTTCCTGCCCAGTTTAATGAACTCTCATATAAAAATATGGCCTATAGAATATGATTTGTGTCCCCAGTGCCCAGTCATAGGTTTCCATCACTGGCCCAATCAAGAGTCCCAGCCTGAGGATCTTAGCTTCCCAGAAAGGCTTCATTTTTTTTTGGCTTGGGATTTCTTTCCCACTTCCCTTAATTTATTTTTACTTTATGTAATGAGTATATTGCTTACATGAGTATAAGTACACCCATATCATGCAATGCCTGTGAAGGCTGGAAGAGGGGCCAAATCAGGTCCATAGCTGGGAGTAGAAATTAGTTTAGCTGCCAGTGGGTGCTGGAAAACGGAACCCTGGGACCTCTGCCGAGCAACAGTGCTCTTAACCCACTGAGGCATCTCTAGGCCTCTTTTTGTTTTTTGTTTAATTGGAAAATCTAATAAATCTGTGTAGCTCAAGCTGGCACATTCTTCTTACCGTACAGTTTCCCTGGTACTTGATGGGCTGCCATACCCTGTTCCACAAACAGTTTGTTTAATGAAACCATAGTCTAGCCCCTGGAGCCTTGGCTAAAAGGGCCTACATTTGATATGTATGGTGGAGGGGGACTGGGCCCCCAGTGCTGTAGGTGAGGAGTGAAGCATTAGCTCCTGTACAGATAGCACTGAGCTTGGAGGGAAGGAGGGTTGTCCTTTAGTGTCCATTAGATGGCCAAGTCTCTAGGAATGGGACTAGTGTGCTTTGTCATTGACGCACCGTTGATCCCAGTTCTGGCATACTTACTAAATACTTGAATAAATAAATTTTGGGGCCATTTAGAGACATTTCTGTTGATAAAGTTCCTTCAAGGAGAAACCTAACTTTACCTGAGTTCAATCCCCAGAACAGACTTTTGTTGTTTTTAAAGGGCCTTTAAAAGACTGGTGTAGTGTCATACACTTGTAATTCCAGCTCTGCGGAGTTGGGAGTAGGGTTTGCTGGCCAGCCCTCTTAGTCTGCTTGGTGAGCTTCAGGCTGTAAGAGGGACACACTTTTTTTTTTTTTTTTTAATTGAGCACTTGGGAGGTAAAGCAGCAGCTTGCTGTGAGTTTAAGGCCAGGCAGCTCAGGCAACCTGGGCTACTACCCTGACTAAAAGCAAACAACAAAAAAACACAAAAAAACGAGGTGGACAGCTCCTGAAGACCCATACCTGGGGTTTGTCGTCTGGCCTCCATGTAAATAGCAACTTCATATTCTTGAGGTATCAGCAAATGCTGGCGGTGTACATGGGATTGGGGTGACAGCTATAGCTGAGGTCTGACTATATTTATGTCTGGGTCTGGTTGGTTTCTTAAGGCTTTAGTATGTTCTTTAATTACTTGCCATTGGCAGTGAAATATTGGCACTGTAGAAGTAGCTCAGGAAGTGAAGAGTGCTTGGCTGCGTTTTTTAACAGACGGACTTTGGTTTCCAGCACCAACATTCCTACTAATGATAGTCTTTCTTTTTTTTTTTTTTATTAATTTTATTTATTTCTGTATGGTATCAATGTACTGTCTGCATGCAGGTCTGGGCACCCGTGTCGTGCAATGCCGGCGGAGGTCAGAAGAGATTGGTCGGATCCCCTGGAGCTGGAGTTCTCCTGGAAATTGGAGTGTTCGACGTTCTCGGCCGCCATGTGGGTGCTGGGATTCGATCCCGGGTCCTCTGCAAGAGCGGTCAGTGCTCTTAACCGCTAGGCAGCTCCTCCAGCCCCATGAGACCTTTTCTACTCTAGTTCCAAGGGATCTGATGCCACCTTCACAGGCATTGCACAATGTGGGCGCACTTACAGATATGTGGCAGGTATGTAAGTGAGCTTCATGTATCAGTTTCAAGGGACAAGCTTCCATGAGGGTGCTGAGAACTTAGCTTGGGTCCTTCATAAGAGCAGGTGGTGTTCTTACGGGATTTTTGAGATAGGAGCTCACTACTTAGCCCTGACTGGCCTAGAACTGTGCAGACCAGGCTGGCCTGGAACTCTGAGATCCCATCTTTTTATTTATTCCTGTAGGTGTAGAATGTACTGTCGTGCATGCAAGTTTTTGCCCCCGTGTCGTGGCATGCCGCGGAGGTCAGAAAGGGTGTCGGATTCCCCTGGAACTGGAGTTCTCCTGGAATTGGAGCTTCAGACGGTTCTTAGCCGCCATGTGGGGCTGGGGTTGAACCAGGTCCTCTGGAAGAGCGGTCGGCGCTCTTAACCGCTAGGCCATCTCTCCAGCCCCCTTTTTTATTTATTTATTTATTTATTGATTTATTTATTTAATTTTTATATGTGTATGAATTAGGTCCCTGCATGCAGTCTTGTGCACCCATGTAGTGCAATGCGCGGAGGTCAGAAGAGGGTCTCGGATTCCCCTGGAACTGGGGTTTCTCCTGGAATTGAAGTTACGACAGTTTTTTAGCCGCCATGGGGGTGCAGGGGATCGAACCCGGGTCCTCCCTCTGCAAGAGCGTCGGTGCTCTCAACGCTAGGCTATCTCTCAGCACCCTTTTTTTTTTTTTTTTTTTTTTTGGTCTTTTTCGAGACATCTTGTTTGCCTCCTGAATGCTGGGATTAAGGTGTAAGGCTACCACACCTGACTTTTTTTTTTTTTTTTTTTTTTTTTGTTTTTGTTTTGATTTTAGTTTTTGTTTTAACTTTTTCTTTATTCATTTTTGTATGGGTATGAGTGTACTGTCTGCATGTAGACCTGTGTACCCGTGTCGGGCATGCAGGCTGAGGTCAGAGAGGGTCTCAGATTCCCCTGGAATGGAGTTACACGGTCTTAGCCACCAGTCATGCTCTTAACTGCTAGGCTATCTCTCCAGCCCCCACCATGTTTCTTTTTTTAAAGATTTTTTTGTGTGTGTGTGTGTAGAGATTGCTCAGTGGTTGGTTAAGATCACTGGCTGCAGACAGAGGATTGTGTTTGTTTGGTTCCCAGTACCCAAGTGGTAGCCAACAACTGTCCATAATCCAGGTTCTAGGATACGATGCCTTCTTCTGAGCTCCACAGACATTGCATGAAACACATGCAACACCTACCTACAGGCAGGTAATATACTCAAAGTAAAAAAAAAAAAACCCCAATCCGTAGCGAGGGAGGGAGAAGGGCAGAGAGAGGGAATGAGGCAGGGGGAGGGGAATATGAGTATGAGAATACAAGAATGAGAGTACATGCACAGAAGGCATGGCGTTGCCTGATAGGGTCAGAGAGAGGATGTCTGTGTCTGTGGGGTTGGAGTTTACATACAGGTGGTAGTTGGGTTGTTTGCTAGTGGGTTCTTGGGAACCAGATGGGTCCTCTGTAGGAGCAGCAAAATGCTCTTAACCCACCGGAGCCAGCTCTCCAGCTCAAGTAATTAGGTCCTGAGATAAATTTTTACAAGCTGTCCTTGAATAGGCTCCTGATCCTCTTACTGTCACCTTACAAGTGCTCGGATCCCAGGTCTGTACAAAATCAACCTTTTCCACAACCCCTGTGTCATTGTGTCAGTTCCCTGTCATGAGCTGCACCCTGAGTTGCCAGGTGCTATGCGTCCTGTTGGGGAGAGGCAGGTGCTGCTTTTCTTATGCATTTGTGGCCTTGAGCTTAAGATCTTACCTAGGGTAACTTGCTTGCTTTCCCCTGTTCTACAGAGGAATCTGCATGCTCAGCACACAGGACTTGGGCTCCTGCCTTTTTCTGTTCCATGTTCATATGATGCCGTCCAGGGGGGGGGGGGGGGTGCGGACGGTACCATGCTGTCTTCCTGTTCCTAGGTGTGTGGCACCTCAGCTCGCTGTTCTCCATGTGTTTTAATTCAGCCTTTTTTTTTTTTTTTTTAGACGGGTCTCCCTGTAGCCCCAGCTTTCCTGGAACTCACTCTGTAGACCAGGCGGCCTTGAACGCACAAAGGTCCACCTGCCTCTGCTCCCTGAGTAATAAGGATTAAAGGTGTGGCGCCATACCACGCACTGCCAGCCTTCTCTTTTTACAAAAAAAAGGTTTTTTAATTTTATTTATTTCCGTATGTGTATGAAGGTACTGTCTGCATGTAGGTTTGTGCACCCGTGTCGTGCCAATGCCCGGAGTCAGAAGAGGGTGTCATATTCCCCATTCCCCTAGAACTGGAGTTCTCCTGAATTGGATTTTCATATGGTTCTTCGGACGCCATGTGGGTGCTGGGATCGACCCGGGTCCTCTGCAAGAGCAGTTGGCTATCGTAACCGCTAGGCTATCTCTCCAGGCCCCTGCCAGCCTTCTTCTTAAAGAGGACTTAACTTAGCTGGGCTTGTGGCGCACGCCTTTATCTAGCATTTGGGAGGCGAGGCATGCGGATCTTTGTGAGTTCAAGGCCAGCCTGGGCTAGATTCCAGGACAGCTGGGCTACAGGGAGACCCCTGTCTCGAAAAAAACAAAAAAGGAAAAAGTTAGCTTGTATTTATGTGTGTGGAAACCTGTGGAAACTGAACGCCAGCCTTCTGCTAGAGCAGTAAGGGTTCTTAACGACGGACAGCTCTCCAGCCCCCCCATGTAACTATTTCTAAGTTTGTAATTACAGTTGCTAGGTAGTCCTGAAGCCCTTTGAAAATGTCATTAATGTTCAGTATTGGAGCCTGTCAAGGGTTGTTGTGTCTGATGTGTTGAGAGTGTCTGGTGTATGGGTGGAAAGGCCCACTGGTGTGATGGAGGGTGGAGGGCACTTTCATCTTTCTTTGTGTGGTGAATGTGTACATGTGTATGGGTAAAGGTGCCTGAGGAGCCCAGAGATGGTACTGAATGCCTGCTCTAGCTTCCCCCCCTCCCCCCCGCTCTTTTTGAGACAGTGTTCCCCTGTAGCCCCAGCCGTCCGGGAACTCACTCTGTAGACCAGCTGGCCTTGAACTCGACAAAGATCTGCCTGCGTCTGCCTCCCAAGTGCTAGGATTAGAGGTGTGCGCAACCATGTCTGGCTAGAATTGTTATTATTATTTAAGTTTTTTTGGTATGTGTATGAAGTGTACGGTCTGCATGTAGATTTGGTGCGCCCATGTCGTGCATGCCACGAGGTCAGAAGAAGGTTTTCAGATTCCCCTGGAATTGGAGTTACAGACGGTTCTCAGCACCATGTGGGTGCTGGGATTGAACCAGGTCCCTCTGCAAGAGCAGTTGGTGCTCGTAACAGCTAGGCTAGCTATCCAGCCCAGATGTTATTACTTTTATGTATAGTACATTGTCTGCATTTATGTTTTAGTGTACCACACCCATGTTGTGCAATGCCCATTGGAGATAGAAGAGAGCAGTCAGTCCCCCTTCAACGGGAGTTAATGGGTGGTTGTCAGCGTATTCCTGGGAATTGAACCTGGGTCCTCAACAAAGCAGTCAGTGCTCTTAAACCACTGGAAAAAAAGCCATCTCTAGCCCCTTCTTTGTTTTTTTGAGACAGGATCTCTTGTTGTCCTGGAACTCACTATTTGCTGGCCTTGAACTCAAGACAGCCATACCTCAGCATCCCAAATGCTGAGATCATTGGTGAGTGCTCCCATACCAGCTTACATTTTGTTTTCAGTGGTTGGGATAGCACCTAGGTCCTGAGATGCACTAAGCACTACTCTGCCCTCCCCTGCTCTGTTTTCTTTATACAAGCTGGCTGACTTGGGGTGGAAGTACAGCTAGTGAATGAGCATGTGTGTACTTGTATGAGTTTGATTCCAGAACTGCAGAGTAAATCAAAGTACCCATCCTCCAGTTGAGAAGCGGAGGTAGAGGAGAGTAAGAAATTCAAGATTATCCTTGGCTGTATAGCATATTTGAGGCCAAGCCTTGGTTAGGTGAGATCCCACCTAACAAAACAAGGCAAGTTGGGAGATGACTAAGTGTTAAGACAAGGCATGAAGACCTCAGTTAGAATCTGCAGGTGGCTATGATCTTATGCAAGACTGGAAGCAGGGTCCCTGGGACATGCCAGCTGCCAGCCGAGCTCTGAGGTCAGCGAGAGACTTTTTGCAAGGAGATTAAGTAGGGGAGTGATAGAGAAGGATGTCTGTCCAACATCTCTGGCCTCTGCTTGCGCTCACAAACATGGAATTGGCACATTCAGGGTTGGGCGTATAGCCATTGGTAGAACTTGTGCTCTCAGAAACTGAAGAAAGAAGAAGGAAAGAAGGGGGAGGGAGACGGACTGACTGACTGACTGACTGGGCTTGGTATTGCACGCCTGTTGTCCTGGCACTTGTTAGTTGGAAGTTGGTAGTTCAAGGCCCTGGCTGAGGTCCATGAAATCTGTCCTGACTCACCCCACTCCCCAGTTTGCATGCTGTGTAGATAGGAGAAATGATGAAAGAGGCTAGAAAAGGAAGTAAAACCATCCTGAATGTGTGGCCGAATCCAGGCCTGACTTCTGTGCTGCTGTGCTCATTTGAAGGGACCTTGGGGTGAGTTTGGTGCCTTGACCTGGCCGTTGCTCAATGTGCTAGCTGTGTCTGGCCACTTAGGTCAGTCATTCTTCTGCAGTATGTGAAACTAAAAGGCTTTTCTGGTCTTATAGATAGTTGAAGTGTATTGATTACACCAGGCAAAGCTGTCGAGTTTGAAAAGATAAGCCAGCTTGATTCCCAGGCACTACAGGAAGAGAGGAAAAATGGTAAGACAGTTTTTTTCTTTGGTCACAGACTCCGTTATGTATGAAGATGTTTGTAGTATTTCCCCAAAGTGTTTGATCTTGTTACCATTTGTCTTCGACACTTTGAACTATTTAAAGTAATACGTATCGTGATTTGAATACAGTAGTCCCCCCTTAGCCGTGATCTCACTTCCCGCGGTTTCAGTTAACCTGCGGTCCACCGC
This sequence comes from Rhizomys pruinosus, assembly GCA_009823505.1. NCBI lineage: Eukaryota > Metazoa > Chordata > Mammalia > Rodentia > Spalacidae > Rhizomys > Rhizomys pruinosus. The sequence continues at coordinate 689,641 of VZQC01007541.1, read as the reverse complement.
GGTCTGAAAGTCCTAAGTGGAAATTTCCAGAAAGAAACAATTGCTAAGTTTTTAAATTGCGCGTCGTCCTGATGCCTGCGTCATTCACCTCACTTCATCTCATCACGTAGGCATTGTACCATCATCACTTCATCACAAGAAGAAGAAGGGTGAGTACGGACGATGAGCTGCTCAAGGGAGACTCACTGTGTAGCTCTGCTCAGCCCCTCTGCCTGATGTAACCACACATCTGTGTGTATAGCACAACCTAGCCGCCGAGGGTTTACTGTCCGCGGTTTAAGGCATCCACTGGGGTCTTGGAATGTGTACCCCGCGGATAAGGGGGGACTACTGTAGTGTAGAGATGCGTAAAAGCACCCTGTCCTCCTGCACTGGAGCCCTCCTGGGCCTCGGGCACTCCCGTAGTGTCTTTCTGTGGAGGATGGTACTGGGGGACTCGGGGTGGGCTGCTGGCTGTGCTGCCATCATTTTTAGCGTAGTTTTCACATTTCCAGCGTCCCATGAGAATTTTTGTGAATGATGATCGCCATGTGATGGCAAAGCATTCTTCAGTGTATCCAACACAAGAGGAGCTGGAGGCTGTGCAGAACATGGTTTCCCATACAGAGCGGGCCCTCAAGGCGGTGTCTGATTGGATTGACGAGCAAGAGAAGGGTAGCAGTGAGCCGTCCGATGCTGAAAATATGGATGCGCCTCCTGATGATGAAACCAAGGAAGGGACAGGGTGAGTCAGAGGCTGTGCTGACATGCTGAGGGCAGGGTTCAGGTTCTGGGTGTTTTGTTTTTGTTTGTTGTGGTTTGTTTTTCTGGTTTGGTTTGTGTCTGTTTGTTTGTTGGGTTTGTTTTTTTTTTTTTTTTCTTTTCCTTTTTTTGGAACTCATTATGTAGACGTGGCTGGCCTTGACCTCAGAGTGCTGATGACACTAAAGGCATTGAGCTTAATCATGAACCCATGGCTTTTTTGGTGGTGTGGTTTTGTGTTTTTTTTGATTTTTTGTTTTTGTTGTGGTTTGTTTTTTTTAAATGGGGTCTCAGTCAGGTCTCAAACTGACAGACTCACGCCCTGTTTATTTTTCCTGGCATTTCTTTAATTTTAGTTATTGATTTTATGTGTATGAATGTGCTATCTGCATGTAGGTCTGTGGCACCCTTGGGTTGTGGCAATGGGCCTCGGAGGTCAGAAAAAGGTGTGGGATTCCCTGGAACTGAGTTTACAGATGGTCTCAGCCGCCATTGGGTGCTGGGGATCGAACCTGGGTCCTCTGCAAGAGCATCCGGTGCCCTTAACCGCTAGGCCATCTCGCCAGGCCCTGGTTCAACCGTTTTGTTGTTTGGTTTGTTTTTTGAGAAATGGTCTGTCTTTAGTCCCAGCTGGCCGTAGCTCACTTCTGTAGACCAAGCTGGCCTGAACTGAGCAAGATCCGCCTGCCTCTGCCTCCCAAGCTGCTGGATTAAAGGCGTGTGGCCACCACACCTGTCTTGGTTCAAGCTTTTAAGTGCTGGGATTACATGCCCGTGTCACCATGTGGTCATGCTAAGATAACATCTTTTGGGGGGGGGTCTTTGAGAAGACTCCGTTTAGTCGCCAGTGGCCTGGAGCGCACGATGTAGACCAGGTGGTGGGATTAATGGTGTGTGCTATCACGCAACATCTTTTTTTCTTTTTAAGATAGATTTATTTTTAATTTTTTTATTATTATTTTTTGGTCCTCTGCAAGAGCGGCCCTTTTTGTGCACTCGTGTCGTGCATTGCTGCGGGTGTCAGAAGAGGGGTTGGATCTTCTGGAACTGAGTTAATAGTTGTTAGCCACCATGGGGGTGCTTGGGAACCAAACCTAATCCTCTGTAAGAGCAGCAGTTGGCTCTTAACGCCTGAGCCATTGCTCTAACACTTCCTCTCCTTCTAAAAAGCACCAGCCTCTTTATGTTCTGATTAGAACTAATTAGGCTTCCCATTGAGCTTGACTTTTGTCTCTCAGGGAACAGAAGGCGGAGCACATGACTAGGACCCTGAGGGGTGTGATGCGGGTCGGCCTGGTAGCCAAGGGTCTTCTGCTCAAGGGGGACTTGGATCTGGAGCTGGTTCTGCTATGTAAGGAGAAGCCCACGACTGCCCTTCTGGACAAGGTGGCTGACAACCTGGCCATCCAGCTCACTGTGAGTGACTACTGGGCCAGAGGGAGCATGGGTACTTGCAGAGGTCAGAGAGCCAGGGAGGGCCCACCTGTGCCAGCTGTGTGCCTGGAACCATGTGTACGCCTTCTCTGTTGATAGCAAGCAGAATACCACAGAGCCACTGAGGGTCTATGGGAAGTCACCTGCTGTCTGTAGTGGTACCCTCTCTATGCCAGCTAGCTAGCGAGAGCCTCCTGCCCACCACATCCCAAGCCCGGGACATTTATCGGGGGGGGGGGGGGGGGGGGGGGGAGGGGGAAAAAAGAAAAAAAAAAGGGGGGGGGGTGGAGGGAAAAAAAAAAAAAAAAAAAAGGTCACATGAAGACTGCATGGGATGGAGTTAACCTGGTCATACTGGGAACTCCGGTTGTCTGGCTGGCAGAGAAAGAAAAATAGCAACAGTCTGGTTGTGGTGCTGTATGTTGGTAAAACCAGCACTGAGGTAGATGAGTTGGGAAGATTAAATATATGCTCAAGTCCAGAGATGCCACAGACGGGGGAACCCTGACTCAAACATTTGTTCTTTTTTTTTTTGTTTTGTTTTTTGTTTTTTAAGACGGGGGTCTCCCTGGTGGCCCAGCTGTCTGGAAACTCACTCGTAGCCAGGCTGGCCTTGAACTCACAAGATCCGCCTGCCTCTGCTCTCCTAGTGTAGGATTAAAGGCCTGCGCCACCAACGCCCGGCTGAAAAAAAAATTTGTTTCTTTTTTTAAGTATTGCAGAAGTAATGATCTTCGGCGATCACTAACCCAGACCCTAGGTTCGTTAGCTCCCTCCACCCTCTTTGTCTGAGACAGGTTCTTACGATTTGGCACTTGGCTGGCTGGAACTTTGCTGATCACAGAGCGCCACCTGCCTCTGGCCTCTCGAGTGCTGGAATAAAAGGTGCACGCCCTCCGGTTTTTGAGTCCTTTCTTCCCTCTTCGTTCCAGCCCCTTTTTTGACTTTTTTGGTGGGGGGGGGCTGTTGAGACAGTCCGCCCTGTAGTCCCGGCTGTCCTGGAACTCACCTCTGTAGACCAGGCTGGCGTTGAAATCTCACAAAGAATACGCCTGCCTCTGCCTCCAAGTGGCTAGGGTGAAAAGGCGAGCGCCACCATGCCCGACTTGACTTTTAAGAAAGTGGCTTTGTAGCCCAGGCAGCCCTTGAAATCTCATTCTGCCTCCAGCATGACGAGGACGATAAATGAGCTGCCCCTGCCAGCTGCCCAGGGGTCTCACTTGGTACCTTGAGGAAAGCCATGGGCCTGAAGTCCAGGCAGCTGATCCCCAGGGTCCCCAGCTAGGCAATGAGAGGTCATAGAGCTTCTGTGTCTCACAACCATGTGCTGCATTTCCAGAACAGCCTTCCCAGATATACAAAGCATGCAAATGGAGAAAGTCACTTTTAAGTAAGGGTACGTTACAAAGAAATCTTTACATTAGATTGACAAGTTTCAGGAACAGTGAGGGTTGAGGTCCCGGAGCTGGTGCAGCAAGGAACTGCTGGATGCCCTCAGGTGGTTTGTATAGCTAAATTCACAGTTGACCTTACCCCTTGGTCTAAATGTTTAAAAGACAGAACCCATGTAAGAGCAATTTCTTAGGGACAATAATGGAGATGTTCCTCAGGCAGAGCATGCTTGTAGTTGCACTTAGCATGTTTGTGGCCCTGATTTCCATCTAAGCAACACATAAAAGGCCCGTTCATGATGAAGCAAGACAGCGCCTCCCTGGGATATGGACATATGTAGACAGGGAGAAATGGGGTGCTCCTGTACCTCCTGAGTGTGGCCAGGGATGCTTTTAACACCCTGTCATGCATAGGTTAGCCTTCTACAGCCAGAGTTACCTGGCGTGTAGGATTGCTAGGGGACCTATGCATAGGTTAGCCTTCTACAGCCAGAGTTACCTGGCATGTAGGATTGCTAGGGGACCTATTCTTGCTCCAATGTAATAAATTATGTTACTTCCATTAACAAAAAAATAGTATTAAGAAACTGCATTTTTTGCCAATGATGTAAACTGGTTTATGAAGGAGAGGAAGGCTACACTCCGCATGAGCTGCCCTATAGGAGCTTTGCCTTGTGTGGAAGACAGGCTTCCCTGCTCTCTGGGGGCTGCTGCTTCAGCATGGGCTGGGGACCCACTGTAACCTGGGAGCTCCGCACGCAGTGTCTGGGTGGTGTGTTCTGCAGTCTTAAAGTGTGGGCATGGTAAATCCATGTTACAAATTAGAACCTCAGTGTTGAGGCTGTGTTGAATGCGTACACCTAAAATATAAGGGCAAACCTACCTCAAAAAACAGGTTCTTCCCTGAGACAGGGTCTTCCTGCATTCCCATTTGGCCTGGAACTCATTATGTTCCTAGACTAGCCTCAGGAGAGCTCCCTGCTCTGCCTCCCTGAGTGCTGGGGTAAAAGTGTGGTGTTACAGCATCAGTTTTATTTTGGTTTTGAGACAGGGTCTCACTTTGGGCGAGGCTGGCCTTGAACTGAAGATTTCTCCCACCTCAGCATTTTTGAGTACTAAAATCCCAGCAGGGAGGCTATTAATAGAGCCTCCCCGGCTGGCTCTCTGTTTCCTTTTGTTTCTGAGTTTTTGTGGGTTGTTTGTTTTGTTTGTGTGTCTTTTCTGTTTGTTTTTGAGACAGGGTTTTCCCTATAGCCCTAATAGCCTGGATGGCCTGGAACTTGTTTATGTAGACCAGGTTGACCTGTGGAACTCGAGATCCACCGGTCTCTACTACCTGCATGCCGGGGATTTAAAGGCATGCCATCACCAAACTAGCTTTTTTTTTTTTTTTTTTTTTGTCTCCTTGAGACAGGTCTCTCTGTAGCTCAGCTGTCCTGNGGAGGCAGAGGCAGGCTGATCTCTGTGAGTTCAAGGCCAGCCTGGTCTACAGAGTGAGTTCCAGGACAGCTGGGGCTACAGGGAGACCCTGTCTCAAAAAGACAAAAAGAAAAGAAAAGAAAAAGAAAAAGTGCATTGCCAAGAAGAAAACAAGAGTGGATGCTTGTTATCTGAGGTTTCAGCAACTTGGTCTCCTGCAGGGTTGCTCACCTGAGCACTGCGTGGGGAGGCTGCCCACGCTGGCACCCTTCGCTCCCTGGTTGCTAGTTTGCTGAAAAAGGTGTGCTAATTCCCACTTGGAGTTGTTTGTGTTAAACATCTCCTGTGACACTGTGTCCTTTCACAGGCAAGAACAGTTAATCATTTTACTAAGATGTAGTCTCCCATTGTGCCCTGTACTGTTATTTCTTTTGCAATACTTGAATTCATACTTATCTTTAACATACCAGGCTTTATCCTTGCACCCGCCCGTCCAGTTGGGGCCTGCAGCTTGCTGTCTGCAGGTCTGGTCCAGGTGGTTTCCCATTGTCTTTAGGTTCTCTTCTTTTTTATTTTTATTTTTATTTTTTTATTGTTTGTTGTGGTGGTATTAGAGAATTGAATGGAGCCTCATTCCCACCCCCTTCCTCTTGTTTAGGGTTTTGGTGTTTTGTTTTGGGGACAAAGTCTCCCTATATAGCCCAGGGTGGCTTGGAACTTGCTGTGTAGACCAGGTTGGCCGTGAACTCACAGAACTTCCCCCACCTGTATCTCCTAAGTGCTAGGACAAAGGCATGTGCCACAATGCTGGGCTAGAAAGGATTTAATTTTTTTTAATTATATGTGGATGAGGGTATTGCCTGCAAGAGAGTAGGTGCATCTGTGTCTTGTGCAGTGCTGGAGGAGGTCAGAAGAGGGCATTGGATTCCTCTGGAAGTGGAGTTAGGGATAGTTATTAGCAGCTGTGTGGGTGCTGGGACTTGAACCAAGGTCCTCTGCAAGAGCAGACAGCGTTCCCAACTGCTGAGCCATCTACCAGAATCTTTTATTTACAAACTGTTGATCCCATTTAGAAATATGTGTACTGTTTTTCCCCTTAAGAAAAATTATCCACCTATAAAAACTTGCCTTGATAAATATATTAATTAATTAATTTTGGTCTTTGAGACAGGGTATCCCTGTAACCCCAGCTGTCCTGGAACTCACTCTGTAGACCAGGCTGGACCAGACTGGTCTTGAACTCACAAAGATCTGCCTGCCTCTGCCTCCCGAGTGCTAGGACCACCATGCCTGGCTTAGAGAGGATTTTTTTTTTTTTTTGTCTTTTTGAGACAGGGTCTCCCTGTAGCCCCAGCTGACCTGGAACTCACTCTGTAGATCAGACTGGCCCTGAATTCACAAAGATGATCCTCCTGCCTCTGCCTCCCAAGTGCTAGGATTAAAGGCATGCGCCACCACACCCGGCTCCCTCTGAGTTCTTAAAGTAAGACATGCAGAGAGGCTGACTTGGATGAGTGGTTGCCAGTGGTAAGGTATGGAAAGGATCTTCTGTGCCCCACACTGTTGAGTCAGAATCTGGGTCAGGATAATGTGCTATAGGAAAAGAGTAGTTAATGACTTCTTCAAACTGCATGTGATGCTGCATTTGTTTCAGAATAAAAAGTTTGTCTTGTTGGACAGACATCTGTAAACCCAGCAACTTGGGAGGTCAAAGCCTGAAGGATTGTTAGAGGCAAGTTGTGGGGACCAGCCTGAGCCACAGGGCGTCTTTTTCTTCTCCCCCTGTCCCCTTTGTGCATGAGTGTGATGTGGGTGTTGTATGCCTGTTTGAGCTCATGTGTACCATTAGTGCATGTGAAAGCCCAGATTGACATGAGGTCTCTTCCTTGCTCACTGTCCACTCGATAGAGGCTCAGTGTGTCAGTGGAGGCACAGCCCTGTCAGGTGCTGAGATGGCAGGTGGATGTCACTCCTGCTCAGCTGTTACTTGGGATCTGGGAACAAACTCTCCCAGTCCACTGAGCCCTGTCCAGTATAGGACCTGGTCTCCTTGGCAACATTCACCTGAAAGAACTGGGGGAGCACTTCACTAGTTGAACACTTCACCTCTGTGGGTGAAGCTGCAGGCAGAAAGAAAACTGTGTGCCGCTTTAGTAGAGGAGTTCACAGCTCTGTGTTACAACTATCCTTTGAGAGGCGGTCCTGTTTCTACCCTTGACTTGAAAAAGCGCATTGCTGCCGGGCATGGTGGCGCACGCATGCCTTTAATCCTAGCACTTGGGAGGCAGAGGCAGGCTGATCTCTGTGAGTTCAAGGCCAGCCTGGTCTACAGAGTGAGTTCCAGGACAGCTGGGGCTACAGGGAGACCCTGTCTCAAAAAGACAAAAAGAAAAGAAAAGAAAAAGAAAAAGTGCATTGCCAAGAAGAAAACAAGAGTGGATGCTTGTTATCTGAGGTTTCAGCAACTTGGTCTCCTGCAGGGTTGCTCACCTGAGCACTGCGTGGGGAGGCTGCCCACGCTGGCACCCTTCGCTCCCTGGTTGCTAGTTTGCTGAAAAAGGTGTGCTAATTCCCACTTGGAGTTGTTTGTGTTAAACATCTCCTGTGACACTGTGTCCTTTCACAGGCAAGAACAGTTAATCATTTTACTAAGATGTAGTCTCCCATTGTGCCCTGTACTGTTATTTCTTTTGCAATACTTGAATTCATACTTATCTTTAACATACCAGGCTTTATCCTTGCACCCGCCCGTCCAGTTGGGGCCTGCAGCTTGCTGTCTGCAGGTCTGGTCCAGGTGGTTTCCCATTGTCTTTAGGTTCTCTTCTTTTTTATTTTTATTTTTATTTTTTTATTGTTTGTTGTGGTGGTATTAGAGAATTGAATGGAGCCTCATTCCCACCCCCTTCCTCTTGTTTAGGGTTTTGGTGTTTTGTTTTGGGGACAAAGTCTCCCTATATAGCCCAGGGTGGCTTGGAACTTGCTGTGTAGACCAGGTTGGCCGTGAACTCACAGAACTTCCCCCACCTGTATCTCCTAAGTGCTAGGACAAAGGCATGTGCCACAATGCTGGGCTAGAAAGGATTTAATTTTTTTTAATTATATGTGGATGAGGGTATTGCCTGCAAGAGAGTAGGTGCATCTGTGTCTTGTGCAGTGCTGGAGGAGGTCAGAAGAGGGCATTGGATTCCTCTGGAAGTGGAGTTAGGGATAGTTATTAGCAGCTGTGTGGGTGCTGGGACTTGAACCAAGGTCCTCTGCAAGAGCAGACAGCGTTCCCAACTGCTGAGCCATCTACCAGAATCTTTTATTTACAAACTGTTGATCCCATTTAGAAATATGTGTACTGTTTTTCCCCTTAAGAAAAATTATCCACCTATAAAAACTTGCCTTGATAAATATATTAATTAATTAATTTTGGTCTTTGAGACAGGGTATCCCTGTAACCCCAGCTGTCCTGGAACTCACTCTGTAGACCAGGCTGGACCAGACTGGTCTTGAACTCACAAAGATCTGCCTGCCTCTGCCTCCCGAGTGCTAGGACCACCATGCCTGGCTTAGAGAGGATTTTTTTTTTTTTTTGTGTCTTTTTGAGACAGGGTGGCTCCCTGTAGCCCCAGATGTCCTGGAACTCGCTCTGTAGACCAGGCTGGCCTTGAACTCACAAAGATCCGCCTGCCTCTGCCTCCCAAGTGCTAGGATTAAAGGCTAGAAAGGACTTTTTAAAAAATTTTATTTATTTCCGTATGTGTATGAATGTACTGTCTGCATGTAGGTCTGTGTACTGGTCGTGCAGTGCCTTGGAGGTCGGAAGAGAGGGTGTCGGATTCCCCTGGAACTGGAGTTCTCCTGGAATTGGAGTTTCAGATGGTTCTCGGCCGCCATGTGGGTGCTGGGGATCGAACCCGGGTCCTCTGTAAGAGTGGTTGGTGCTCTTAACCGCTAGGCCATCTCTCCAGCCCCTAGAAAGGATTTTTTAAAGATTTGTTTCTTATTTTATGTGCATGTTTTACTTACATGATGTGCATTTATTTCATGCCTGCCTAGTGCCTGTGGAGGCCAGAAGAGGTGTTTTTCCTGGAATGGGAAGTACTGAAGGTTGCCATGTGGGGTTGGGAAGTGAACCCCCAGTGAGTGCTCTTATCCCTGAGCCATGTCTCCAGTCCCTAGAAAGGATGTTTTAGTTATAATAATACAGGATAGGGGCTGGAGAGATGGCTCAGCGGTTAAGAGCGCCTACTGCTCTTGCAGAGGACCCAGGTTCTATCCCCAGCACCCACGTGGCGGCTGAGAATCATCTTTAACTCCAGTTCCAGGGGAATCCAACGCCCTCTTTTGACCTCGGCATTGCACAACACGGGTGCACAAACCTACATGCAGACAGTACATTCATACACATGAAAAATAATAAGTAAAAAAAAACAAAACACTACATGAAGCCACATTTTCATGGTCAGTACTTTCTGCCCAGTTCCCAGGGGCTTGAAGATTTTGCAAAGCAGGGTCTGTTCAGGCTCCAGCCTCCAGCCCATCCACTCACCCAGCCTTGTGGAGCCCTGCTGGCTGGCTCCTTTACCAGCATACCTCATGGGCACCTCATCTTGTATGTAATTAGGGAGACGTGTGAAAGGATGGCCAGTGCACCTGGGTTTAAGGCTTAGTGGTTTAACCCTCCCAGGAGCCTGCAGCCTGGGCCTGTGGGGGCTGGTTTCTGGAATAAAGGGAGGAAACCTGATCCCTGCATTGCCTGCATCTTTTCAGTCCTTCTCTCCAATGGTTCCTGAGCCCTGGGTGGGTGGAGTTTAATGTAGGAGTCCTGTCCAAGTACCTACACTCTGCAGATTCTTATTCTCTATGTTCTGGCCCTTTGTGACCTTCTGTGTTCCTGGCCTCTGTTGCCTGAGAGAGCTTCATTGATAAAAACTGAGAGATAAGCTGGGCATGGTAGTCCATGCCTTTAAGCACTTGTGAGGCAGAGGCAGGCAGATTGGTGTGAGTTCAAGGCCAGCCTGGTCTACATAGTGAGTTCCAGGCCAGCAGGGAGATGGGAAGACTCTGTCTCAAAAAGACCAAAAATAAAAAATAAAAAAAATTTGAGAGCTGGCGTTAGTGTTCTCTTTACCCCTTGTTCTATGTTCAGTGAGCCTTAGGAGTAGAGGTCACATGGTGTGCCACTTGGGGTTAGGTGGTCTGAGTATGACCAGTTGTGAAATTCTGTTGATAAAGAAGGTTCTTTGATGGGTGGTGACTGGAATACTTTAAATATTAGGATCAATATATTACATAGAGTAAGAAATTACACTTGTGGAGCTAGAGAGATGGCCTAGCGGTTAAGAGCGCCAACCGCTCTTGCAGAGGACCCGGGTTCGATCCCCAGCACCCACATGGCGGCCGAGAACCGTCTGAAGCTCCAATTCCAGGAGAACTCCAGTTCCAGGGGAATCCGACACCCTCTTCTTACCTCCGCGGCATTGCACGACACGGGTGCACAGACTTGCATGCAGACAGTACATTCATACACATACAGAAATAAAAAAAATAAATTAAAAAGAAAAAAAGAAAAAAAAAGAAATTACACTTGTCTAGGGATGTGACAGCCTTGGGGTGTCATATGGGTATTTGGCTGTTTACAGTACGTCACAAAAGAGCTTTGAGTCCAATTAGATAACTCTTGATTACCCCCAAGGTAAAAGTGCCATTACTGCACCACCATCTTTTTGAGACAGAGTTACCCTGTAGTCCCAGCTGGCCTGGAATTCACTCTGTAGACCAGGCTGGCCTTGGCCTCTCAGACATCCTCCTGCTTCTGCCTCCCAACTGCTGGGATTAAGGGCATGAGCCACCACGCCTGGCCCTGGACCAGTGTCTTACGCTGTGCCGATCATTGATTTGGTTATTTGGCTCTGAAGCTGGTGTTGGACCATCCATTAATACTCTCCCTTAGCAGCTTGCATAATGCTCTCTAAAGGCATGAGAGCTAGCCTAGCCTTCAGGGGAGGTGGCTTCCAGGTCAGTCAGTTCCAACTCCAGGGCTCCAAATCCTGTCTCTGAAGTATGTCCTGTCTTCAACAATAGGGTCTTACCTTCAAGTTCTGGGAGGCAATCAAGGGCTCTGCTAATAGCTGTGTAATTTTTGGAGTTTCTTGGGCTATGCTGGCCAACAACTCAAAGGAAGGTTTCTCCTACCTGGCACTGCTTGTTAGGTACCCTTTAGCTATACACATGGACTCATGTAGAGATATGTGTAATTTGTTGGTAGGTTTTTATGCTAATATGATTCCCTCTGTTTTTTTTTACATTAGCTAGACATTATCTCTCCTCTCTCCCTAACTCTTCCTCCACACTCTCCCCATTTAAAGGATCCACATTTTCCCCATTTCTCTCTTAGTGTAACACCTGTCTCCTACTGTCTTCTTTCAGGTTCCTTGTTTCCCTTTCCCTTTCCCTCCTCCCTGGTTACTTTCCATTTTCCTGGTTCCTGCCATTATATCAGGATATATACTCACATATAAGTATTTGGTGTTAGGATCCACAAATGAGGGGAAGAACATAGTCGTTTGCTTTTCTTAGTCTGTGTTACTTCACTTAGTATTACAGTTAGTTTCTACTTCCATCCATGTACCTCCAAATTTCATTATTTGGTCTTTACTGCCGAGCTCCATTGTATAAATGTACCAGCCTCTGCTGGCCTGGAATTCACTATGTAGACCAGGCTGGCCTCAATCTCACAAAGATCTGCCTGCTTCTGCTTCCCTAGTGCTGGGATTAAGGGTGTAGGCCACCATGCCTGGCTCATTTCTCTTTTTTTTTGGGGGGGGGGCTCTTTTTGAGACAGGGTCTCCCTGTAGCCCCAGCTGTCCTGGAACTCACTCTGTAGACCAGGCTGGCCTTGAACTCACAAAGATCCACCTGCCTCTGCCTCCCAAGTGCTAGGATTAAAGGCGAGTGCCACCAAGCCCAGTTGTTGTTTTTTTTTTTTTTTTGTCTTGTCTGTGTTGCTCTGGCTGTTCTGAAACTCAGTATTGTTGGTTGGCCCCTAACTACCAGAGATCCACCTGTGTCTCCTTTCCCAGTGGGGATCAAAGATGTGCACCACTGCTCCTAATGATTTAGTTGTTTCTTTGCATTTATATTTTCCCCATTTTTTAAAATTTTATTTTCATATGTGTATGAATGTACTGTCTGCATGTAGGTTTGTGTGCCCGTGTTGTGCAGTGCCGCGGAGGTCAGAAGAGGGCGTCGGACTCCTCTGGAACTGGAGTTAAAGGTAGTTTTCAGCCACCATGTGGGTGCTGGGGATGGAACCCGTGTCCTCTGCAAGAGCAGTCAGCATCCTTAACCACAAGGCCATCTCTCCAGCCCAGTTTCCCCATTTTTATACAATATAGTTGGATGGCATTTAGATTCACTCACCTCTCCCCACTGCTTCCTGCCCAGTTTAATGAACTCTCATATAAAAATATGGCCTATAGAATATGATTTGTGTTCCCCAGTGTCCTTCAGTATGTTTCCATTCACTGGGCCCAACAAGAGTCCCAGCCTGTAGGATACTTAGCTTTCCCCAGAAGTTCTTCAGTTGGCTTGGGATTTCTTTCCCACTTCCCTTAATTTATTTTTACTTTATGTGAATGAGTGCTTTAGCTGCATGTGAGTTGCATACAATGCAATGCCTGTGAAGGCTGGAAGAGGGCATCAGGTCCCCTAGGCTGGGAGTTATAATTAGTTAGCTGCCATGTGGGTGCTGGAAATCTGAACCCTGGGACCTCTGCCAGAGCAACCAGTGCTCTTAACCCACTGAGCCATTTCTCTAGCCTCTTATTTTGTTTTTTGTTTATTGGAAAATCTAATAACTCTGTGTAGCTCAGACTGGCCATTCTTCTTACCGTACAGTTTCCCTGGTACTTGATGGGCTGCCATACCCTGTTCCACAAACAGTTTGTTTAATGAAACCATAGTCTAGCCCCTGGAGCCTTGGCTAAAAGGGCCTACATTTGATATGTATGGTGGAGGGGGACTGGGCCCCCAGTGCTGTAGGTGAGGAGTGAAGCATTAGCTCCTGTACAGATAGCACTGAGCTTGGAGGGAAGGAGGGTTGTCCTTTAGTGTCCATTAGATGGCCAAGTCTCTAGGAATGGGACTAGTGTGCTTTGTCATTGACGCACCGTTGATCCCAGTTCTGGCATACTTACTAAATACTTGAATAAATAAATTTTGGGGCCATTTAGAGACATTTCTGTTGATAAAGTTCCTTCAAGGAGAAACCTAACTTTACCTGAGTTCAATCCCCAGAACCGACTTTTGTTGTTTTTAAAGGGCCTTTAAAAGACTGGTGTAGTGTCATACACTTGTAATTCCAGCTCTGCGGAGTTGGGAGTAGGGTTTGCTGGCCAGCCCTCTTAGTCTGCTTGGTGAGCTTCAGGCTGTAAGAGGGACACACTTTTTTTTTTAATTGGAGCACTTGGGAGGTAGAAGCAGGCAGCTTTCTGTGAGTTTAAGGCCAGTCCAAGCTCCAGGCTAACCTGGGCTACATACCCTGACTCAAACAAACAAACAAAAAAAACACAAAAAAACTAGGTGGACAGCTCCTGAAGACCCATACCTGGGGTTTGTCGTCTGGCCTCCATGTAAATAGCAACTTCATATTCTTGAGGTATCAGCAAATGCTGGCGGTGTACATGGGATTGGGGTGACAGCTATAGCTGAGGTCTGACTATATTTATGTCTGGGTCTGGTTGGTTTCTTAAGGCTTTAGTATGTTCTTTAATTACTTGCCATTGGCAGTGAAATATTGGCACTGTAGAAGTAGCTCAGCAGTGAAGAGTGCTGGCTGCTTTTACAGAGGACTTTGGTTCCCAGCACCAACATGTCTACTAATGATAGTCTTTTCTTTTTTTTTTTTTTTTATTAATTTTATTTATTTCTGTATGCGTATCAATGTACTGTCTGCATGCAGGTCTGTGCACCCGTGTCGTGCAATGCCGCGGAGGTCAGAAGAGAGTGTCGGATTCCCCTGGAGCTGGAGTTCTCCTGGAATTGGAGTTTCAGACGGTTCTCGGCCGCCATGTGGGTGCTGGGGATCGATCCCGGGTCCTCTGCAAGAGCGGTCAGTGCTCTTAACCGCTAGGCCATCTCTCCAGCCCCATGATAGCCTTTTCTAACTCTAGTTCCAAGGGATCTGATGCCACCTTCACAGGCATTGCACAATGTGGGCGCACTTACATATATGTGCAGGTATGTAAGTGAACTTCATGTATGCAGTGTTCAAGGAGACCAGCTTCCATGAGGGTGCTGAGAACTTAGCTTGGGTCCTTCATAAGAGCAGGTGGTGTTCTTACTGATTTTTGAGATAGGATCTCACTACTTAGCCCTGACTGGCCTAGAACTGTGCAGACCAGGCTGGCCTGGAACTCTGAGATCCATCTTTTTATTTATTTCTGTATGTGTATGAATGTACTGTCTGCATGCAAGTTTGTGCACCCGTGTCGTGCAATGCCGCGGAGGTCAGAAGAGGGTGTCGGATTCCCCTGGAACTGGAGTTCTCCTGGAATTGGAGCTTCAGACGGTTCTTAGCCGCCATGTGGGTGCTGGGGATTGAACCCAGGTCCTCTGTAAGAGCGGTCGGCGCTCTTAACCGCTAGGCCATCTCTCCAGCCCCCCTTTTTTATTTATTTATTTATTTATTTATTTATTTATTTATTTTTGTATGTGTATGAATGTAGTGTCTGCATGCAGGTCTGTGCACCCATGTCGTGCAATGCCGCGGAGGTCAGAAGAGGGTCTCGGATTCCCCTGGAACTGGGGTTCTCCTGGAATTGGAGTTACAGACGGTTTTAGCCGCCATGTGGGTGCTGGGGATCGAACCCGGGTCCTCTGCAAGAGCGTCGGTGCTCTCAACCGCTAGGCTATCTCTCCAGCCCCCTTTTTTTTTTTTTTTTTTTTGGTTTTTTCGAGACATCTTTTTGCCTCCTGAATGCTGGGATTAAAGGTGTATGCTACCACACCTGACTTTTTCATTTGTTAAATACCATGTTCTTTTTTATTTTTTTTTTAACTTTTTTCTTTATTCATTTTTGTATGTGTATGAGTGTACTGTCTGCATGTAGTCTTGTACACCAGTGTCGTGCAGTGCAGCGGAGGTCAGAAGAGGGTCTCAGATTCCCCTGGAATTGGAGTTACAGACGGTTCTTAGCCACCAGTCAGTGCTCTTAACTGCTAGGCTATCTCTCCAGCCCCCACCATGTTTCTTTTTTAAAAGATTTACTTGGGGGGCTAGTGAGGCAGCTTAGTGGTTAACAGCACTGGCTGCTCTCACCGAGAAGAACCTGGGTCTGATTCCCAGCACCCATGTGGGTGGGCAACAACTGTCCATAACTCCAGTTCTAGGGGATCGATGCCCTCTTCCAATCTCCACAGACATTGCATGACACAGGCACACCACCTACCTACAGGCAGGTAATATACTCAAAGTAAAAAAAAAAAATCGTAGCGAGGGAGGGAGAAGGGCAGAGAGAGGGAAGGAGGCAGGGGGAGGGGAATATGAGTATGAGAATACAAGAATGAGAGTACATGCACAAGGTCATGCAGTTGCCTGATATGGTCAGGAGAGGATGTCTGTTTCTGTGGGGTTGGAGTTACATACAGGTGTTATGTGGGTTGTTTGCTGTGGGTCTTGGGAACCAGATTGGGTCCTCTGTAGGAGCAGCAAAATGCTCTTAACCCACCGAGCCAGCTCTCCAGCCTCAAAGTATTAGGTCCTGAGATAAATTTTTACAAGCTGTCCTTGAATAGGCTCCTGATCCTCTTACTGTCACCTTACAAGTGCTCGGATCCCAGGTCTGTACAAAATCAACCTTTTCCACAACCCCTGTGTCATTGTGTCAGTTCCCTGTCATGAGCTGCACCCTGAGTTGCCAGGTGCTATGCGTCCTGTTGGGGAGAGGCAGGTGCTGCTTTTCTTATGCATTTGTGGCCTTGAGCTTAAGATCTTACCTAGGGTAACTTGCTTGCTTTCCCCTGTTCTACAGAGGAATCTGCATGCTCAGCACACAGGACTTGGGCTCCTGCCTTTTTCTGTTCCATGTTCCTATGCTGCCGTCCTGCTGACGGTACCATGCTGTCTTCTGTTCCTAGTTGTGTGGCACCTCAGCTCCTGTTCTCCCATGTGTTTAAAGTTCAGCCTTTTTTTTTTTTTTTAGACGGGTCTCCCTGTAGCCCCAGCTTTCCTGGAACTCACTCTGTAGACCAGGCTGGCCTTGAACTCACAAAGATCCACCTGCCTCTGCCTCCTGAGTACTAGGATTAAAGGTGTGCGCCATCACGCACTGCCAGCCTTCTTCTTTTTAAAAAAAAAAATTTTTTTTAATTTTATTTATTTCCGTATGTGTATGAATGTACTGTCTGCATGTAGGTTTGTGCACCCGTGTCGTGCAATGCCGCGGAGGTCAGAAGAGGGTGTCAGATTCCCCTGATACTGGAGTTCTCCTGGAATTGGAGTTTCAGATGGTTCTCGGCCGCCATGTGGGTGCTGGGGATCGAACCCGGGTCCTCTGCAAGAGCAGTTGGCGCTCTTAACCGCTAGGCTATCTCTCCAGCCCCTGCCAGCCTTCTTCTTAAAGAGCTAACTTAACTTAGCTGGGCTTGGTGGCGCACGCCTTTAATCCTAGCATTTGGAAGGCAGAGGCATGCGGATCTTTGTGAGTTCAAGGCCAGCCTGGTCTAGAGTTCCAGGACAGCTGGGGCTACAGGGAGACCCTGTCTCGAAAAAGACAAAAAAGGAAAAAGTTATCTTGTATTTATGTGTGTGGAAACCTGTGGAAACTGAACCCAGCCTTCTGCTAGAGCAGTAAGGGTTCTTAACGACTGACAGCTCTCCAGCCCCCAGTGTAACTTTCTAAGTTTGTAATTACAGTTGCTAGGTAGTCCTGAAGCCCTTTGAAAATGTCATTAATGTTCAGTATTGGAGCCTGTCAAGGGTTGTTGTGTCTGATGTGTTGAGAGTGTCTGGTGTATGGGTGGAAAGGCCCACTGGTGTGATGGAGGGTGGAGGGCACTTTCATCTTTCTTTGTGTGGTGAATGTGTACATGTGTATGGGTAAAGGTGCCTGAGGAGCCCAGAGGATGGTACTGAATGCCCTGCTCTATCATTCCCCCCCTCCCCCCCTCGTCTTTTTGAGACAGGGTCTCCCTGTAGCCCCAGCTGTCCTGGAACTCACTCTGTAGACCAGGCTGGCCTTGAACTCACAAAGATCTGCCTGCGTCTGCCTCCCAAGTGCTAGGATTAAAGGTGTGCGCCACCATGCCTGGCTAAGATGTTATTACTTATTTATTTTTTTTGGTATGTGTATGAGTGTACTGTCTGCATGTAGATTTGTGCGCCCATGTCGTGCAATGCCACGGAGGTCAGAAGAAGGTTTCAGATTCCCCTGGAATTGGAGTTACAGACGGTTCTCAGCCACCATGTGGGTGCTGGGATTGAACCAGGGTCCTCTGCAAGAGCAGTTGGTGCTCTTAACCACTAGGCTATCTATCCAGCCCAGATGTTATTACTTTTATGTATAGTACATTGTCTGCATGTATGTTAGTGCACCCATGTTGTGCAATGCCCATGGAGATAGAAGAGAGCATTCAGTTCCCCTGCAACTGGAGTTATGGTTGGTTGTCAGCCGTATGTCCTGGGAATTGAACCTGGGTCCTCAACAAAAGCAGTCAGTGCTCTTAACCACTGAGCCATCTCTAGCCCCTTCTTTGTTTTTTTGAGAAAAGATCTTATGTGTGTTCTAAGCTGGCCTTGAACTCAAGACAGCCATACCTCAGCATCCCAAATGCTGAGATCATTGGTGAGTGCTCCCATACCAGCTTACATTTTGTTTTCAGTGGTTGGGATAGCACCTAGGTCCTGAGATGCACTAAGCACTACTCTGCCCTCCCCTGCTCTGTTTTCTTTATACAAGCTGGCTGACTTGGGGTGGAAGTACAGCTAGTGAATGAGCATGTGTGTACTTGTATGAGTTTGATTCCAGAACTGCAGAGTAAATCAAAGTACCCATCCTCCAGTTGAGAAGCGGAGGTAGAGGAGAGTAAGAAATTCAAGATTATCCTTGGCTGTATAGCATATTTGAGGCCAAGCCTTGGTTAGGTGAGATCCCACCTAACAAAACCAGTCTCAGAGTTGGGGAGATGACTCAGTGTTAAGAACAAGCATGAAGACCTCAGTTAGAATCTGCAGGTGGCTATGATCTTATGCAAGACTGGAAGCAGGGTCCCTGGGACATGCCAGCTGCCAGCCGAGCTCTGAGGTCAGCGAGAGACTTTTTGCAAGGAGATTAAGTAGGGGAGTGATAGAGAAGGATGTCTGTCCAACATCTCTGGCCTCTGCTTGCGCTCACAAACATGGAATTGGCACATTCAGGGTTGGGCGTATAGCCATTGGTAGAACTTGTGCTCTCAGAACTGCAGAAAGAAAAGGAAAGAAAGGGGGAGGGAGACTGACTGACTGACTGACTGACTGGGCTTGGTATTGCACGCCTGTTGTCCTGGCACTTGTTAGTTGGAAGTTGGTAGTTCAAGGCCCTGGCTGAGGTCCATGAAATCTGTCCTGACTCACCCCACTCCCCAGTTTGCATGCTGTGTAGATAGGAGAAATGATGAAAGAGGCTAGAAAAGGAAGTAAAACCATCCTGAATGTGTGGCCGAATCCAGGCCTGACTTCTGTGCTGCTGTGCTCATTTGAAGGGACCTTGGGGTGAGTTTGGTGCCTTGACCTGGCCGTTGCTCAATGTGCTAGCTGTGTCTGGCCACTTAGGTCAGTCATTCTTCTGCAGTATGTGAAACTAAAAGGCTTTTCTGGTCTTATAGATAGTTGAAGTGTATTGATTACACCAGGCAAAGCTGTCGAGTTTGAAAAGATAAGCCAGCTTGATTCCCAGGCACTACAGGAAGAGAGGAAAAATGGTAAGACAGTTTTTTTCTTTGGTCACAGACTCCGTTATGTATGAAGATGTTTGTAGTATTTCCCCAAAGTGTTTGATCTTGTTACCATTTGTCTTCGACACTTTGAACTATTTAAAGTAATACGTATCGTGATTTGAATACAGTAGTCCCCCCTTAGCCGTGATCTCACTTCCCGCGGTTTCAGTTAACCTGCGGTCCACCGCGGTCTGAAAGTCCTAAGTGGAAATTTCCAGAAAGAAACAATTGCTAAGTTTTTAAATTGCGCGTCGTCCTGATGCCTGCGTCATTCACCTCACTTCATCTCATCACGTAGGCATTGTACCATCATCACTTCATCACAAGAAGAAGAAGGGTGAGTACGGACGATGAGCTGCTCAAGGGAGACTCACTGTGTAGCTCTGCTCAGCCCCTCTGCCTGATGTACCACACACTGTGTGTATAGGCACAACCTAGCCTCCGATGGGTTTACTGTCCGCGGTTTAAGGCATCCACTGGGGTCTTGGAATGTGTACCCCGCGGATAAGGGGGGACTACTGTAGTGTAGAGATGCGTAAAAGCACCCTGTCCTCCTGCACTGGAGCCCTCCTGGGCCTCGGGCACTCCCGTAGTGTCTTTCTGTGGAGGATGGTACTGGGGGACTCGGGGTGGGCTGCTGGCTGTGCTGCCATCATTTTTAGCGTAGTTTTCACATTTCCAGCGTCCCATGAGAATTTTTGTGAATGATGATCGCCATGTGATGGCAAAGCATTCTTCAGTGTATCCAACACAAGAGGAGCTGGAGGCTGTGCAGAACATGGTTTCCCATACAGAGCGGGCCCTCAAGGCGGTGTCTGATTGGATTGACGAGCAAGAGAAGGGTAGCAGTGAGCCGTCCGATGCTGAAAATATGGATGCGCCTCCTGATGATGAAACCAAGGAAGGGACAGGGTGAGTCAGAGGCTGTGCTGACATGCTGAGGGCAGGGTTCAGGTTCTGGGTTTTTGTTTTTGTTTTGTTGTTGTTTGTTTTTCTGGTTGTTTTTTTTCTGTTTGTTTGTTGGTTTGTTTTAGGCAAAGTCTCCTGGTAGCCCCAGCTGGCCTGGAACTTGTTATGTAGCCCAGGCTGGCCTTGACCTCAGAGTGCTGATGACACTAAAGGCATTGAGCTTAATCATGAACCCATGGCTTTTTTGGTGGTGTGGTTTTGTGTTTTTTTTTGTTTGTTTGTTTTTGTTGTTGTTGTTTTTTAATGGGGTCTCACGTCAGGTCTCAAACTGACAGACTCTCCTTTTATTTTTCTGGCATTTCTTTAATTTATTTATTTATTTTATGTGTATGAGTGTGCTATCTGCATGTAGGTCTGTGCACCCGTGTTGTGCAATGCCTCGGAGGTCAGAAGAAGGTGTGGGATTCCCCTGGAACTGGAGTTACAGATGGTTCTCAGCCGCCATGTGGGTGCTGGGGATCGAACCTGGGTCCTCTGCAAGAGCAGTCGGTGCCCTTAACCGCTAGGCCATCTCTCCAGCCCTGGTTCAACCTTTTTTGTTTGTTTGTTTTTTGAGACATGGTCTGTCTTTAGTCCCAGCTGGCCTGGAGCTCACTCTGTAGACCAAGCTGGCCTTGAACTGACAGAGATCCGCCTGCCTCTGCCTCCCAAGTGCTGGGATTAAAGGCGTGTGCCACCACACCTGTCTTGGTTCAAGCTTTTAAGTGCTGGGATTACATGCCCGTGTCACCATGTGGTCATGCTAAGATAACATCTTTTGGGGGGGGGGTCTTTGAGACAGACTCCGTTTAGTCCCAGCTGGCCTGGAGCTCACTATGTAGACCAGGCTGAGTGCTGGGATTAATGGTGTGTGCTATCACGCAACATCTTTTTTTCTTTTTTAATATAGATTTATTTTTAATTTTCTAGGTATGGTACTAGTGTTTTGCAGGAACATGTTATTAAGTGCACTACATGCTTGCACTACCTGTTGAAGCCGGAAGAGGGTGTTGGATCTTCTGGAACTGGAGTTATAGTTGTTAGCCACCATGTGGGTGCTGGGAACCAAACCCTAATCCTCTGTAAGAGCAGCCAGTGCTCTTAACCCTGAGCCATTGCTCTAACACTTCCTCTCCTTCTAAAAAGCACCAGCCTCTTTATGTTCTGATTAGAACTAATTAGGCTTCCCATTGAGCTTGACTTTTGTCTCTCAGGGAACAGAAGGCGGAGCACATGACTAGGACCCTGAGGGGTGTGATGCGGGTCGGCCTGGTAGCCAAGGGTCTTCTGCTCAAGGGGGACTTGGATCTGGAGCTGGTTCTGCTATGTAAGGAGAAGCCCACGACTGCCCTTCTGGACAAGGTGGCTGACAACCTGGCCATCCAGCTCACTGTGAGTGACTACTGGGCCAGAGGGAGCATGGGTACTTGCAGAGGTCAGAGAGCCAGGGAGGGCCCACCTGTGCCAGCTGTGTGCCTGGAACCATGTGTACGCCTTCTCTGTTGATAGCAAGCAGAATACCACAGAGCCACTGAGGGTCTATGGGAAGTCACCTGCTGTCTGTAGTGGTACCCTCTCTATGCCAGCTAGCTAGCGAGAGCCTCCTGCCCACCACATCCCAAGCCCGGACCTTTATACTGGGAAGGTCACATGAAGACTGCATGGGATGGAGTTAACCTGGTCATACTGGGAACTCCGGTTGTCTGGCTGGCAGAGAAAGAAAAATAGCAACAGTCTGGTTGTGGTGCTGTATGTTGGTAAAACCAGCACTGAGGTAGATGAGTTGGGAAGATTAAATATATGCTCAAGTCCAGAGATGCCACAGACGGGGGAACCCTGACTCAAACATTTGTTCTTTTTTGTTTGTTTTTGTTTTTGTTTTTTCAAGACAGGGTCTCCCTGTGGCCTCAGCTGTCCTGGAACTCACTCTGTAGACCAGGCTGGCCTTGAACTCACAAAGATCCGCCTGCCTCTGCCTCCCGAGTGCTAGGATTAAAGGCCTGCGCCACCACACCCGGCTGAAAAAAAAAATTTGTTCTTTTTTTAAGTATTGCAGAAGTAATGATCTTCGGCGATCACTAACCCAGACCCTAGGTTCGTTAGCTCCCTCCACCCTCTTTGTCTGAGACAGGTTCTTACTATTTGGCACTGGCTGGGCTGGAACTTTGCTGAATCACAGAGCTCCACCTGCCTCTGCCTCTCGAGTGCTGGAATTAAAAGGTGCGTAGCCCTCCGTTTTTGAGTCTTTCTTTCCCTCTGTTTCCCTGCCCCTTTTGACTTTTTTGGTGGGGGGGCTTTTTGAGACAAGGTCTCCCTGTAGTCCCGGCTGTCCTGGAACTCACTCTGTAGACCAGGCTGGCCTTGAACTCACAAAGATCCGCCTGCCTCTGCCTCCCAAGTGCTAGGGTGAAAGGCGAGCGCCACCATGCCCGACTTGACTTTTAAGAAAGTGTCTTGTAGCCCAGGCCAGCCTTGACATCTCCATTCTGCCTCCAGCATGCTAGGACTATAGGAATGAGCTGCCCCTGCCAGCTGCCCAGGGGTCTCACTTGGTACCTTGAGGAAAGCCATGGGCCTGAAGTCCAGGCAGCTGATCCCCAGGGTCCCCAGCTAGGCAATGAGAGGTCATAGAGCTTCTGTGTCTCACAACCATGTGCTGCATTTCCAGAACAGCCTTCCCAGATATACAAAGCATGCAAATGGAGAAAGTCACTTTTAAGTCATGGTACTTTACAAAGAAAATCTTACATGAGATTGACAGTTTCAGGACAGGTGAGGGTTGAGGTCTGGAGCTGGTGCAGCAAGGAACTGCTGGATGCCCTCAGGTGGTTTGTATAGCTAAATTCACAGTTGACCTTACCCCTTGGTCTAAATGTTTAAAAGACAGAACCCATGTAAGAGCAATTTCTTAGGGACAATAATGGAGATGTTCCTCAGGCAGAGCATGCTTGTAGTTGCACTTAGCATGTTTGTGGCCCTGATTTCCATCTTAAGCACACATAGAAAGGCCCTTTCATGATTGACAGCAGACAGCTCCTCCCTGGGAATATGGGACATCTGGAGACAGGGAGAAATGGGGTGCTCCTGTACCTCCTGAGTGTGGCCAGGGATGCTTTTAACACCCTGTCATGCATAGGTTAGCCTTCTACAGCCAGAGTTACCTGGCGTGTAGGATTGCTAGGGGACCTATGCATAGGTTAGCCTTCTACAGCCAGAGTTACCTGGCATGTAGGATTGCTAGGGGACCTATTCTTGCTCCAATGTAATAAATTATGTTACTTCCATTAACAAAAAAATAGTATTAAGAAACTGCATTTTTTGCCAATGATGTAAACTGGTTTATGAAGGAGAGGAAGGCTACACTCCGCATGAGCTGCCCTATAGGAGCTTTGCCTTGTGTGGAAGACAGGCTTCCCTGCTCTCTGGGGGCTGCTGCTTCAGCATGGGCTGGGGACCCACTGTAACCTGGGAGCTCCGCACGCAGTGTCTGGGTGGTGTGTTCTGCAGTCTTAAAGTGTGGGCATGGTAAATCCATGTTACAAATTAGAACCTCAGTGTTGAGCTGTGTTGATGGCGTACACCTAAAATTATAAGGGCAAACACTACCTCAAAAAACAGGGTCTTCCTGAGACAGGGTCTTCCTGCATTCCCATTTGGCCTGGAACTCATTATGTTCCTAGACTAGCCTCAGGAGATCTCCCTGCCTCTGCCTCCTGAGTGCTGGGACTAAAGGTGTGTGTTACAGCAATCAGTTTTATTTTTGGTTTTTGAGACAGGGTCTCACTTTGTGGCTCAGGCTGGCCTTGAACTGAAGATTCTCCCACCTCAGCATTTTGAGTACTAAAAATCCCAGCAGGGAGGCTATTAATAGAGCCTCCCCGGCTGGCTCTCTGTTTCCTTTTGTTTCTGAGTTTTTGTGGGTTGTTTGTTTGTTTGTTGTCTTTTTGAGACAGGGTTTCCCTATAGCCCTAGCTAGCCTGGATGGAACCTGGAACTTGTTATGTAGACCAGGTGAGCCTTGAACTCAGAGATCCACCTGTCTCTACTACCTGCATGCTGGGATTTAAAGGCATGTGCCATCACCACACTAGCTTTTTTTTTTTTTTTTTTTTTTTCTCCTTGAGACAGGGTCTCTCTGTAGCTCAGGCTGTCCTAGAACTCACTATACAGACCAGGCTAGCCTTGAACTCTGCCTCCCAAGTGCTAGGATTAAAGGCGTGTTCCACCACACTTTACCTTTTCTTTTTTCTTTTTTCTTTTTTTTAAAGACCAGTTTTCTAAAGGCCAGAGGCAAGTGGATCTCTATGAGTTAAAGGCCAGCTTGGTCTACATAGTAAGTTCCAGGCCAGGGGCAACAGGGAAGCCCAATCTCAAAAAAAAGGACAAATACATACATACGTACATACGTACGAACGTACAAGGTTTCAGTATTTAGCTCTGGTTGGCCTTGAACTTATTCTGTAGACCAGGTTACCCTCAAGCTTTGCATTATCCTTCCTCTGTTGAGGGTAAAATGCTACCTAGCCTGACCCTGAATCGTGGGCTGAAGTCTCTACGACCGCTGCCATTGTGCTGGTTCCTTGTCCGTCCATCCCTCCCCCTACCCCCTAGTCCTGTTCTATATTTCATCTTAACCTTGAACTTTGTGGTGTCCTCCTACCTCCTGCCTCAGTCTCCTGTGTGCTGGGATTATAGGTCCGAGCCACCACACATGGCTCCCTTTATGTTTTAACTCTCCTGGTGGAAAAATAACTTCTTTGGCTGTAGAGTAAGTGCCTTCCTCTTTGGAGTGCCCAGAAAAATTCTAAAGGACCTGGCCAGCCAAGGGGAGATCCTGACAGCTGGGTAGAGGTCCTTTTGGCATGTTGTACTTTCAGAAAGGATGGCCCATCCTCTGGGACTCGGAGGAGTTTATTAGAATTGTTGATTGTCGCTGGACATGGTGGCCCACGCCTTTAATCCTAGCACTTGGGAGGCAGAGGCAGGCGGATCTTTGTGAGTTCAAGGCCAGCCTGGTCTACAGAGCGAGTTCCAGGACAGCTGGGGCTACAGGGAGACCCTGTCTCAAAAAGACCAAAAAAAAAAAAAAAAAAAAAGAATTGTTGATTCTCCTGCACATAAAGTATTTTGAAAGCTATCTTTTTTTCCCTCCTCTAGACTGTAACAGAAGACAAGTATGAAATACTACAGTCTGTGGATGATGCTGCAATTGTGATAAAAAACACAAAAGAGCCCCCCTTGTCCTTGACCATCCACCTGACATCCCCCGTTGTCAGAGAAGAAATGGAGAAAGTATTAGCTGGAGGTAGGGAGGCCACCACAGGCCAGCAGGATGTTGAAACCTGGTGTCCCTCACTACACCAATGTGCTATTCAGTTTTAGACGCTTTGAGTAGAGGGTGTCAGTGTATCTCTGAGTGCCTTTGCTCTGAGCTCTTGGGGCTCTGACCATGTAGTGACACTAAAAGTGAGTAGCACTTGTCATGGGGAGCACCCTTTTGTTTCTCTTACTCTGGAATGTTGCTGAACCTCGTTGTTAAACTTGTCGAACCATTCTCTGGCCTCGGAAAAGTGCGTCCCTATAATCTTCATTGTGCAGTGGTTGAGAACCACCATGTGGCTTGTGCATGAACGTCGCGTGGGAGCTGTGAGGTCAGCTGGCCCTGCAGTACAACCACAAGGGTGCCTTTGTTTGACCTCTGCCCTTGGCCCCTCTGGGACACGTGGAGTCTGAGAGGTCAGGAGCCTGCGCAGAGTTTTGGATGAGGTTTTAAGCCATTGTGCTACCTTCCAACCCAATCCTTGCACCTCAGGTGCTCCACAGTTTATTGGTCTTCCCAGAGCCCTCCTGGGCCTGGACTCAGGCTTTATCCAAATCTCTGACAGCTGGCAGAGCCAACTGACACCCCCATTGTGCTGTAGCAGGGGCTGACATTGATTTCCCTTTGGCATGTCTATCTGATGCCAATGACCAAAGCCCTCTTAGTTTATCTACTCCGGGACTCTGGACCTTTGACCAACAGGACTCTCTCTGTCAAGGGCTGGGGCTAGGGCAGTCCCACCTGGTGGGCGTATGTGGTCCCAGTTCCACAGGTTGAGGCCTGTTTATGGGAAGCAAAAAGGGAGTTCATTTCCACTCCCCCCACCTCTGTTTTTGTTGCTGCTGTTGTTTTTCCTATTAAACTCCAGCCTAGCTAATTGATGCGGAGGAAGCAAGGGAGCCACCTATAGAAGATAGGGCCACCCCATCCTCCCCGTCCCCATGGACTATTCCTTTTAGGACACTTTGCCACTTTGATTTTGGTTGTATGTTTCTCTGTTTTGCTTTTGTTTTTTGTTTTTTGTTTTTTGTTTTTTTCTTTTCTTTTTTTTTTTTTTTTTCCTTTTTGTTTTGGAGAGGGCCTCCCAATTTTTCTGACTTCCTGTCAGTAAAGCTGACAGCACTCTAGCCTCTCCTTCCCTGGTTTAGGGTGGAGACAAATTGAGATTGTGGGAGACTCAGCTGCCCTTTAGGAAGCTGCCACATCCCCTTTCCACCTGACAGAACCCCTTGGTCAAACTGTGCCTTGTCTTCTTATTCCATCCATGAATAGAAACGCTATCAGTCAACGACCCCCCGGACGTTCTGGACAGGCAGAAATGCCTTGCTGCCTTGGCGTCCCTTCGACACGCCAAGTGGTTCCAGGTTTGCATTTTGTTCTTCTCTTTGTCTTTTGGTAGAGAATGCCTAAGTTGTACCATGGCTAACATTGATCATAAAGTGTCATAACATTGACTGTAGCCATGCCACCGCTACAGGAACGCACCTAAACCAATTTGACCTGACTGTCCCCAAGGAGGCTCGTGCCAGAGCAGTGAGCTGCTGCTGCTTTGCACTAAGAGTAACAGTTCTATAGGTGCAGGCATCGCTCTGGCCACATTCTTGGTGGCTGCATCCCTGACCATTTACCCTTGGCAAAGCAGCACTATGAGACTCATGTTGTTCATGTTTGCCTGCCATCCACGGAGGTGTCTTCGTGTCAAGAGCCTGTGCTTTCTTCCTCTAGGCCAGAG
Organism: Rhizomys pruinosus; assembly: GCA_009823505.1. Lineage (NCBI taxonomy): Eukaryota > Metazoa > Chordata > Mammalia > Rodentia > Spalacidae > Rhizomys > Rhizomys pruinosus. Next base: position 662,694 of record VZQC01007541.1, on the reverse strand, counting down.
CCAATGGGCTGAAGTCGTGCGTCATTGTCATTCGTGTCCTGAGGGACCTGTGTACTCGAGTGCCCACCTGGGGTCCCCTCAGAGGATGGGTAAGGCACCTTATGTCTGAGGGGATAGTATGTACACAGGTGGGCCCTCTCCTTGTGGCTGTTGTATACCCCTTCAGGGCTGTTTGGTGAGAGAGAGGCTGCTGTGATGCATCAGACCCTGGGTGGTGGTGAGAGCAAAAGTAGGATCTTCTGTGAGGGGCATGGCTCATACTAGAGGATGGTAGCTAGCTGGACAGTATGCTTTGACTCATTCCGTAAAGGTGGGTGTGCTGGTATTTTTGATCAGCCTGCCAGTCAGGGCCAGCTGACCATTTCATCACAGCTCTTGCTCACCTTTAAGATTTTGGATGTCTAGCCAGGCGTGGTGGCGCACGCCTTTAATCCTAGCACTTGGGAGGCAGAGGCAGGCGGATCTTTGTGAGTTCAGGGCCAGCCTGGTCTACAGAGAGAGTTCCAGGACAGCTGGGGCTACAGGGAGACCCTGTCTCGAAAACAACAAAAAAACCAACAACAACAAAAAAAACGAACTTGGATGTCTTTAAGTAGTTACATTTTAAACATAATAACCCACTTTGATCCCTAAGTGTTGCCTCTTGGCTCACAGGACCCAAAAAATTATATGTCTAGGGACAGAAGACAGTACTCCTGCTGGGTGTGGTCGTATACGCCTTTAGTCTCAGCACTTGGGAGGCCAAGGCAGGGGGATCTCCAGGAGATCCAGGTCAGCCTGGTGTACATAGCAAGTTCCAGGTCAGTTGGGGCTGCAGGGAAAACTGTGTCAAAAAAACCACAAAAAAGAAAGTTATCCAGCACCTGTGTAGGTGTCCTGTGTTGGACTTTAACATAGCTGGCTGGTTATGAATCTTGAGTGCCCCCCCTCCATTTTACCCAGTGATAGGAAATCTTGGGGTGTCTCCTGCAGCTGGTAGCTGACTGTCTCTCTTGCCTTTCAGCCCCTGGAGCTGCTATGTGAGAAGTCCATTGGCACGGCCAACAGGCCGATGGGTGCTGGCGAAGCCCTGCGGAGAGTGCTGGAGTGCCTGGCGTCCGGCATCGTGATGCCAGGTTGGAGCCTTGTGCTTTGAAAGTGACAGGGAACAGACAGGGATAAAATAAAGGCCCTGGAGCCACCACCTCACTGGTCCACTGACTGGGTTAGGGCAACAGTAGCTCCATATCCCTGCTAGGGCGAAGCATGTGACTACCCTCTTGCACCATCATATCCAGCCCTGCACCGGGTCCGCAGCCAGGAATCGGGAGGCGGACCCGGGGGCGGTGGTGACCCACTCCCACGTGGCTTTGTTGCTCTGAGACACATGTGACTTATTTCTGTCAAGGGCTGGATGCCGAGTGGGTCACCCAGCTCGGTGTGTTTTCCAGAGCTGGGTGTGGATGGGGCGCGGGGGGGTAACGCACCTGGTTCCCTCGGTCAGCACAACTCTTCAGAGACGCCAAGAGATAATCTCTGCATATCTTCCTTGTTTCCTGCCTTCAGATGGTTCTGGCATTTATGACCCTTGTGAAAAAGAAGCCACTGATGCTATTGGGCATCTAGACAGACAGCAACGGGAAGATATCACACAGAGTGCGCAGGTATAGTCGTCTCCATTGCCAACGTGAGCCCATACCCAGTTTGCACTCACTGGCTCCCAGTTCCATTACGAGGCATTCTCAGGGCAGTCCCTGGATCGGATCATAGGCTCAGGTTGGGAACCAAGGCAAAGGCATGGTATCTGATACAGGGTGCCCCGACCTGGGCTGCTGCTTTCCCCTGGCGCCATGCGTGGTGGTAGTGTGCCCTTCAGCCTGCCTGAGTGCCATGCTTACACACCGTGGGCAGTGCGCAGTGGCTTTGCTCTACATGCTGCTTTCGGGCTCTTCCCTGGCAGCCCCACCACCTGGCTCCTTGTGGCAACCAGTTCCCAGGCTGGCGTCTCTTGTATTCCTCTCAAGGGGGGTGGTCACAGGCTGGCCCTCCCCCACAGCAAGGCTGGGACCGAGCTGTCAGGCCCTGCCCTGGCTGTCAGGGGACCCCTTGCTGACATAGGGGAGACCGTTAGCAGCCCCCAGTTCCCGTCCCATCTCAGAAGGCATTAGTGAGCGCACATCCCTTGGGTACGGCTCAGAGCAGCCTAGTCAAGATGCCTCTTCCCCTTCTCCAGCACGCCCTGCGGCTCGCTGCATTTGGCCAGCTCCATAAAGTCCTGGGGATGGACCCCCTGCCTTCCAAGATGCCCAAGAAACCAAAGAATGAGAACCCAGTGGACTACATTGGTAAGAGCTTGTGGGCACCTAGGGGCTAGGCTCCTTCCAGAGAGGCAGCCTGTATCTCAGCCCCTTCCACCCGGTCTCCTTTCAGTTCAAATCCCTCCTAGTACCACCTATGCCATCACACCCATGAAGCGGCCCATGGAGGAAGATGGGGAAGAGAAGTCCCCAAGCAAAAAGAAGAAGAAGATCCAAAAGAAGGGTATGCATGTGCCCTGGCTGTCCCTGTTATGCTGTTCATCCACATCACGCTTCTATTTATTTCTTCTGTGTGTGCAAATGTGATGCTAGTGAGGGTATGCGCATGCCACTGTGGTAAGGCAGAGGTGGGACATCCTTGGGTGACTGTCCTCCCCTCCCACTTGTCTTAGACAGAGTCTCTTTGTGGTTTACTGCTGTGTGTGACACCCTGGCTGGCCTTTAAGCTTCCTGGGGTGTGTGTCTCCACCTCCCATCTTGCCATAGTAGTGCTGAGGTCACTAATGGGTGCCGTCACATCTGACTTCATGTGGGTTTTGAGCATGAATTCATAGGTCCTTACATGTCATCACAAGTGTTTTACCCACTGAGCCATCTCCTTTCCCTTGACCTTTAAGGATTATATTTAAAAAACAAAACAACAGGGGCTGGAGAGATAGCCTAGCGGTTAAGAGCACCGACTGCTCTTGCAGAGGACTCGGGTTCGATCCCCAGCACCCACATGGCGGCTGAGAACCGTCTGTAACTCCAGTTCCAGGAGAACTCCAGTTCCAGGGGAATCTGACACCCTCTTCTGACCTCCGAGGCATTGCACGACACAGGTGCACAAACCTACATGCAGACAGTACATTCATACACATTCAAAAAAAAAAAAAAATGGGTGTGCTGACTCACACCTGTAATCCCAGCACCTGTGAGGCTGAGGCAGGAGAATTGTTGTGACTTCAGGTTTAGATCCATGGAGTTGAGGACTTTTCTCATCCCCCCTCCCCCGAAACACTTAGTAACAGTGGCGTGAGTGCAGAGAGGGGGCATGATGGTAAGCTGTTTGCCTGCTGGTAGCTGCAGGCCAGGCCTAGGCCTGTCACAGGTCCTGCAGCAATCTCCAGGCTTCAGCTCTTCAGGGCTGGACAGAAGCCTGTGGGAGTCTCACCCCATGCTGCCCTCTTTCCTCAGAAGAGAAGGCGGAGCCTCCCCAGGCAATGAATGCCCTGATGAGGCTGAACCAGCTGAAGCCAGGCCTGCAGTACAAGCTGGTCTCCCAGACGGGCCCTGTCCATGCCCCTATCTTCACCATGTCTGTGGAGGTAGATGGCAGTTCCTTTGAGGCCTCAGGGCCCTCCAAAAAGACTGCCAAGCTGCATGTGGCTGTGAAGGTAAGTGTGTCTGGCAGAAGTTACCTTCCAATCAGAAACAGCACTTTCTGGCTTTGGCAGCAGCTTGCAAGCCAAAAGTATGCCTCTTAGAAAGGATATAAAAACAAATATGTGACCAAAAAAAAAAAAAGCCTGGGCGTGGTGGCACATGCCTTTAATCCTAGCACTCGGGAGGCCGAGGCAGGTGGATCTTTGTGAGTTCAAGGCCAGCCTGGTCTACAGAGTGAGTTCCAGGACAGCTGGGGCTACAGGGAGACCCTGTCTCGAAAAGACCAAAACAAAAAACAAAAAAAAACAAATATGTATTTGAATATTTGCCAAGTTGTTGCATGTAGCAAATAATACCTCAAACATGGCTGCCCATCAGGACATCCTGAGGAACTTAAAACGGGTGGGGAAAAAAAAAAAACCAAAGCAGTAAATCTTGGAAGTAGCTGGGCTTGTCCCGAGTGGTATAGATGGCTCTGTGAGGTGTCGGGGACCTGGGTGGATGGCTCTCTGCAGGTCCTCTTTCACCTGGGCCCTTGGTCTGTCTGCTTACAGGTGTTACAGGATATGGGCTTGCCAACAGGCGCCGAAGGTAGAGACTCAAGCAAGGGAGAGGACTCGGCTGAGGAGTCTGATTCGAGGCCGACAGTAGTAGCTCCACCCCCTGTGGTAGAATCTGTTTCTACCCCTAGTTCTACTTTCACTTCAGACGCCACTACTGAGGTGAGCTGGTGGTGGATGCTAGGAACAAGCCCATGCATGGTGGGTACAGGGCAAAGAAGGCAGATCCTTACCTTAGTCTTGCAGTCCAGAACAGGCTGTGTGTATCTAACCGGTCATAAAGTCAGATTTGTTCACACAATTTTTCGATAGCTACATTGGATAGTTGTCATGAATGAACATTTTTTTAAGCCTTTTGGCAACTTTTTTTTTTCCATTTAATTACTAATTTACTTACTGTGGATGTATGCCACAGTTCAGGTGTGGAAGTCAGGAGTTGATTTTCTGACTTCTACCATGTGTGTTTTGGAGATCAAACTCAGGTTTTGTGGCAAGAATGTTTAGTCACTGATCCGTCTTGCTGCCTCTTCCTGGTGAACCATGTGTGTAAAAACATTTTGCAGTGGCAGAGGTTGGATGGTCCTGCCAGACTTCCCAGCCAGTTGTCTGCACAGGGAATTGGGGGTGGGGCTCAGACACTGCATCCTCCTATCCAGGGACCTAGATGGGTGTGGATCGAGTAGGTCATGTCTCTTCAGGGGATCCCATGTGAGGAGTAGATATATAGGGCTGTGAGGAGGGTACTTTGACTGGTGCTGCCTGCCTTCTTCTGGGCACAATGCCCAAAGCTTACTTGGTGGTTTTCTTTTGTGTTTTCCCCGAGGATGTCCAACAGCAAGGTCCGATCTTGACTAAGCATGGCAAGAACCCAGTTATGGAGCTCAATGAGAAGAGGCGTGGCCTCAAATACGAGCTCATCTCAGAGACAGGGGGCAGCCACGACAAGCGATTTGTCATGGAGGTGAGTGAGCAGGTGCTTTTGGGGATACCCTGGCCTCTGTAGCAAGGCTCTTGAGCTATATTCTCCCTGGAGGAGACCTGGGTCAATCCTACCCCTGTGTGTGGTTGCAGGTGGAGGTGGATGGACAGAAGTTTCAAGGTGCTGGTTCAAACAAAAAGGTGGCCAAGGCTTATGCTGCCCTTGCTGCATTGGAAAAGCTTTTCCCAGATGCCCCCCTCTCCCTTGAAGCCAACAAGAAGAAAAGGACTCCGGTGCCTGTCAGAGGTGGACCCAAATTTGCTGCCAAGGTAAGTAAGTGCTCATCAATGCCTCCTGCGGCCTCTGTGGGAATTCTGCTGATCTGAGGAGGGAGTGAATCTCACTCCTATATGCCATCTCATTCAGCCACACAACCCTGGCTTCGGTATGGGAGGACCCTTGCACAATGAAGTGCCCCCACCCCCCAATCTCCGTGGCCGGGGCCGAGGGGGCAATATTCGTGGGCGAGGACGAGGGCGAGGATTCGGCGGTGCCAACCATGGAGGCTACATGAATGCTGGTGAGAGTCTTGTCCTCGGTATCCCCTGCTTGCATGATCCAGGATGTGGGTGCCTTCCTGGTAAAGGGCTGCCACATGTTCACCTGTGACCTGTCTGTTCTTTTGCAGGTACTGGGTATGGCAGTTATGGGTACGGCAGCAACTCTGCAACAGCAGGCTACAGTAAGTGCACGCTTCTCTCTGTCTCTCTCGGGAAGGCAGCAGCATAGTCTGGGCCTGAGTTAGTGTAGGGTGCTGGCTGAAGCCTCCCTGAGGCTCGGGCCACCGCCACTCCTTTTTGCAGTGATTACATCAGTGGCCCTTCAGCCCCTGTCCCCACAGTGAGTCCTGGTGTTTGAAGTACTAAATGCCAGTGTAGTACTTCAGTTCCTTAGAAGCCGGCATTTTACATTTCTCTGCTGTAAGCACCGGTCTCTGAATGCGCCTCTCCTGCCCACGCACCCTCTGTCTTGAGAAGGAGCCTTCATTGGAGGGTCACATGAGCAGAGAGATCTAAAACCTGACTTTCAATTGTGGCGCTCTCTGCCCTTTTTCAGAAGAATTCTAATTTCTTGTCTCTGCTCTGTCTCCTCCTTTTGTAGGTGACTTTTTCACAGACTGCTACGGCTATCATGATTTTGGGTCTTCCTAGAGCGTCTAAAAGTATTGCACACAAAATCAACTTTTTACTCCAATTTCCTCCAACTCCAAAACCCAAAGTGTCCGTGCTGTGTCCCTGTGCTTCACTGGGGTTCTCAACCGTGGCTTTCCACCGCAGCTTGTCTGAAACTCTTAGCCTGCAGACTTTAAGACAATGGCAGTTTTTATCCTGAATTTGCCTTTGAACTTGGTCATTTTGAAGTTCACACTAAGTGGAAAACCCTTTTCTCAGAGAATGTATTTTTTTGTGCAGCCTTGCACAGAATTCTAGAGCCAGCGTTGTTCGGCATCACGGCAAAAGCCCAGCTTTGCTTTTTATGGAAAGCATTACTTTATTTAATGAGACAGATAACGATGCATTCGAGTCTACCTTTGTCTTAATTTACAGCAGGTTTTGTATGAATTTTTAACTTTTCCACAAATTCCCATATGTAGTTGATGCCTTTGACAGTGATGGAAACTATTTCACTACATCTGAATCCAGAGCAAGTGTAAACTGCGGGACAGCGCTGCGATAAGCTAAGTCCTGCATCCTGTAAACAGTGCTCTGGTGGGTCCTTGTTGGGGGTGCAGCGAATTCTGTGGCTGGTTTAGCTAGAGTGAACTCTCAAAGGTATCAAAACTGCGCTTCCATTACATGCGGTAAACAAGATAGTCTTGAAGGGGGGGAAAAGCGTGAAATTTTGCAAGTCCTGATGACAACTGCAAATGCATGGACTTCGGGATTGGTTTTTTGATTTTTCCTGCGGGGCTTTGATACTGAGCAGGAAGAGCCTACCACATTCCAGATTGTTTTTTTCAAGCAAAGAGCCTTTGGCTTTGGCCTTGCCAGGACCTGCACTGTCAGGCAGGCAGGCAGCCAGCCACAGACTCCTGGAAGTTTCTTCCTATGTATAAAGGTGCGAGGCCCTCAGGGCTGTTCCTGGAGACCTCTGCTCTCTAGTGAGGAGCCCTTCTGGGTCCTGTGGCTCTGCCTCTGCCTTGTCTTCACTGCAGAACTCTCTGTCTTGGCTTGCAATATTTGGCGCTTATTCAGGCAAAAACTGGTCAAATGGTTACTCCATGACGTGTTCCCCAAGGTTTGAAACATTCAGTGAAACTTTTTAAAACTTTGCATGATGTGCTTTTTTTTTTTTTTTAAAGAAAGTTATTGTTTGCAAATAATGTCTTTTTATACCAGGAAATAGTTCTCCTGAGTGACGTTGAAAACTCCCCTTCCTTTACTCGTTTTTTGTTTTTGTTTTTTTTTAATGAATACATGTTACAGTAATGAGCTCAGTACTGGCGTCTTCATTCATTCCCGGCTTCAGGCGGTTACTCAGTGCTGGACCCTGGGGAAGCTGGGGAGGGGAGAGGTGAGGTGGGAGGTGCTGTTCATGGGATTCTGAAGCAAGCACTGGGCCTCCTCAGTCTCCTCGCTGAGCCTCCACATCTTTGCTTTCTTGCATTGTGGGACACATCCTGTCCTCCTCTGCAGTGCTGTGGCTTTGTGGCCCCGGGGGAGGGGGCTTAGGGGAGGAGCGGAGACCTGCCTAAAGGACCAAGGCTTGTGCACTGGTTGATGTGCCTCTCCTTGGGATTGTGCTAATAGCCAGTGCATCAGTGTGGGAGAAGATACAGGGGGATGCCCAAGCTGTCCACGTCCACTGGGTGTGTGGAGACCTCAGTTCTCAACTTGAGAAGGAAGGACAGGCTGTGTGGGAGTCCCTCCTGCATCTCTCTTCTACCTATCTTGGACCTGGTGGGACTGGCTGAGAGTTGAGAGTCCATGTGCTGTAGCCACTGATCTAGGGGTACAGTGCCCCAGGGCCCTGTTGAGCACTGGGAATGCTGACTGCAGCTACCCTGTCAGCTGGCCAGGGCTCCCTTGTGATGTGGGCCTGAAGTGGTGCCTTAGCTCAGCCCCACTCTAGACAAGCTGGTTGACCAGAAGTGGATGGCCTGAGAGTGTAGCAGCCACAGTGCCTGCTGTCCCTCCTGCCACAAGGCCCACACAGACATCGGATCCCAGCCTTAGCTTATCTATGTTCTCTGTGCCCTCAGTCATGTATTTTACACAAATAAAGCACAGGAAGGCACCTATCTCATTTGTCTGAGGCTCAAGTCACCATTCTAAGAGGCAGTTACTATGAAGAAAGATGGTTTTAGGGATCAAGTTGAATGGCATCTCCTGAGGTCTCCAAGGCTGGTGCCTGCCCGGCTTGTTTCTAGCACAGAGGGGAGGGTGGCAGAGGCTCGCTGCTTCCTGGGGCTTTGCTTTTCCGTCACCGTGGGGACATCTGGGTAGCCGTCAGCTAGTCCTGAATGTCGTCACGCTCGAAGCCCATCCCATTGTAATGTTGACATCTGCTGCAAAGCCGCTGCTGTCGCTGCTTGTCATCAGCTGAGGGTGAGTGGAGCTGGAGGCTGGACCAGCCAGAGCCAGCCTGCACTGCAGCCGCAGAGCCCGGCTCTGTCCTGTTCCTCACACACTGAGCAGCAGGCTTCGGGCCAGCCTTCAGGGCCTGTGGCCTCTAACGTCCTTCCCCTCCCGGCCCCCTGCCCTCCTGATCCTTCACCTGACCCGCTGCCTCCCTGTTTAGGTCAGTTCTACAGCAATGGAGGGCATTCTGGGAATGCTGGTGGTGGCGGCGGCGGGGGCGGCGGGGGCTCGTCCAGCTACAGCTCCTACTACCAAGGAGACAGCTACAACTCACCAGTGCCCCCGAAACATGCTGGGAAGAAGCCGCCTCACGGGGGTCAGCAGAAACCCTCCTACGGCTCAGGCTACCAGTCCCACCAGGGCCAGCAGCAGTCCTACAACCAGAGCCAGTACAGCAGCTATGGGCCACCACAGGGCAAGCAGAAGGCCTACAGCCACGGCCAGGGCAGCTACTCCTCCTACTCCAACTCCTACAACTCCCCTGGGGGCGGTGGCTCCGACTACAGCTACGACAGCAAATTCAGTGAGTTGGCCTCCAGCCCCTCTGCCTGGTTGGGGACTGCCAGCCATGCACCCCTGGGAGGGGCAGAAGCCTAGTCTTGGCTGTGGGTGGGGTTAGGGGGACCCTGGCAACACCACCCCAGAGGTATCTGCCACTCCCTTCCCAGGATATCTCTACCTGAAGGTTAGGGACTCAGTTGCGCTGGTGACCTAGCAGGGCAGGGTATGTATGGGCCTGTCCTCATGACAGAACAGCAGTCACCTGCAAGGGCCCAGGAGTGTGTGCGTGGGGCAGGAGAAGGCATTGTGTGCCAGATGGCAGCAGACCAGGCCAGTGTGAATCCCCTGACCTGTGCACAGCACATAAGCTTGGCTGGGAGAGGCAGGTGGGAAGGAGAGGCAGCGGGGCTTCAGAGTGGTTCGCCAGAGTTTCTGCAGGGCCTCTGGTGACTGGCACTTGTTATTTTGTTGACATTTGCCAGAGTTAAGCACACAGAGAGGGCCATGCACAGAATCTCCCTGCTGCTCCAGCCACGCCTGGCCCAGGCCTAACCGCACTGACTTCTCTCCCCCAGACTACAGTGGTAGTGGAGGCCGGAGCAGCGGGAACAGCTATGGCTCAGGCGGGTCATCCTACAACACAGGCTCACATGGGGGCTACGGCGGAGGTTCTGGGGGCAGCTCTTCATACCAAGGCAAACAAGGTGGGCCTGGGCAGCAGGTGGCCCAGCAGGGGGTGGGTCTTGGCAGGAGAGGGACACAGTGGGGCTGTACTGGCACCCACTGGTGGCTTCTGAGGCGAGACCTGGGCTCTGGCCCACACCTCTTGATTTCTGAGTCCTCAGTGACTTAGACTCTGGCCCCAATCTGTGGCTTTTCTTGGGGTCTTGGGTGACCCTGGCTCTGGCCCACACTGTTGCTCAGGCTTTTTGGAAGGCAGAGACTTCAAGATTCTTAAATGTTGACAGGTGCTTGCAGTCAGTGCTTGGTGTCAGCCCCTTAGAAGCCAGAGTTACAGTTGTCCCATCTCTCAGGCTATTGATGTCACACAGACCCAGTGATGAGTGACAGGCTTGTAGGACAAAGATGGTGCCCATGGGACTGCCCAGGTGCGGAAGTGGCTCAGGTGCAGCTGGTGCCCAGGCTCTTGGCCTGTGTCTCCAACCTCCCTTATCTCTTGCAGGAGGCTACTCGTCACAGTCGAACTATAACTCCCCAGGATCCAGCCAGAACTACAGTGGCCCTACCAGCTCCTACCAGTCCTCACAGGGTGGCTATGGCCGGAACGCAGACCACAGCATGAGCTACCAGTACAGATAAAGGCCCTGGGCTGCCGACACGTACCTTCTGCACTTACAGCCTGTTGGGAGATTCAGTTCTACTCATCACCAGTTAACATGTCCACTGGCGCAGCAGGCGTCCCCACCCGTCCACGTTGCCGTGTTGTGAGGTGCAGCGGTTCCCTGGGGACCCGTGCTGTGACTCGTATTTAGCCGTGTTTGGGACTTCGTGTCTTCAATGGTTTGTTAGTTGCCATTACACCCTTGTCTGAGTAGCCTTCCGAGTTGTTGCCGTTTGGTATCCCTCTGCCTATTTACACCTGCTATTGGCGCGGCATCGGACAGTCTTCAGTAGTCTTGGAGGGATGTGGCATCTGTTAATGCTTTTGTGAAGTGAGTTCAATGAGCTTTCTGTATTTTAATGCTTTAGTGTTTGTTTTATAAGTGAAGATTTTATTTTAAAAACCAGTGGGAAAGAGTGGGGGTTTTTGTCGTTGTTTTGTTTTTTATGTCTGGATCATTCAGGCAGTATGTCTGAATTCAGCTGAATGTAGACAAATAAAGAAAAAGAAAACGGCGCATCTTGGGCTTGGGTGTGTGACCCTCCAGCCGAGCAGCAGGCAGCTTCCTGTTCGGGCTGTGGGAAGCAGGGTGGGAAGACAGGATGGGCCCTGGTGCATCACAGAGGGTCCAGTTCCAGGCCTTCAGACATGTCTCAGCTCTTCAAGGGTCTGAGGCCTGCTGCCCTGGGATATCATCCCCAGGGGCCCAGCCAACTCCACAGCAGCACCGCAGCATTGTGCCCATGCTGTTCTCTTTTGTGGTGTTTTTTTTGTGCAGGAGACGTGCAGGGTCTCCCAGACACAGTGTAGCCCCAGGTTGGGTTTGAACTTGGCAGCACTCCTGCTTCAGCCTCCTGAGTGCGGGGATTCTAGGCATGGTCGGCCACACTCGGATTGCTGTAGTGGTTTGAAGTGCAGTTTTGTGTCCTGGTAGAACGGTAGCCTTGTAGGATTCACGTCACCTGGTACATGGAACCCAGTAGGAGAAAGGCAAGAAGAGTAGGCTGGGTCAGTGCAGGGCGTCGGGAGCCTCCAGCCATGCAGCAGCTGCGGTTGGTGGTGCCTAGCAGTGGAGGAGAGTTCCACGGGCGGGGACTTTCACTGTGAGGCAGTCTTCATGTCCCAGTTGAAGTTTCTGCACTGCTTGGGGAAGGGTGCTGTTCCTGGGAGTTTTGTGAGTGGAGGCCCAGGATGTGGCCAGATGTTTGCTTCGTGGAAGAGCACCACAGAAGAGCTACAGGATGCTCGGGGAGTGGAGACCACCCCGCTTCCCCCAAGGAGGCCCTTTTCGTCTCACTCTGCCCCTGGAAGGGTGGAGGGGTTAAAGGGCACCAGTGCTTCCCATTCAGCCTGTCTTGGAAGAGCCCCTGTGAACCTGCCAGCTGCCTCCATTGAGCACTGTTGCTGTGCTAGCCTGAGCCCTGGGTACTCCTCAGTCTCCCATCCATGTGGCAAGCCACCGAGAACTCTGTTCTGTACTCGACCAGCTCGCTGAAGCAGACAGTCATCAGAGGATGGTGGGCCATTTGTAGTAAAGCAAACTGCACTGGAAGAAGACCCAGCAAGGGGCTTGCATCTGCTGGGGCACGCCTGGCCCAGTCCAGAGCACCAAGAAGCTGGTAGAATGAAGCCGAGCCTGGAGGTTGTCGTGATGCCTGCCCCTCTTGGCTGCCCAGGCTCTCACCTCCGTGTGCAGGAATGGAGAAACAGGTCCCAACCGCAATCCTGAGGGAGCATGTGTATGAGTCCCTGCATAGACACATCCAGGGCTGTGGCAGAAAGACTAATGTTGGTGTTGTGTGAAGTCACAGGTTGAGTGGGGAAGAGGCCTGAAGCCCAGGGCCTGCCAGGTCGCTGCCGAAGTACAGATGTTGAACACCTGCTTGGCTGGCTTGATTTCCTTGGCATCAGCATCCAGCTTCCCAGTGCTGACTAAACAGCCACGAGCAAGTGCCACCACAGACGAAGGGCTCCACCACAGATGAAGGGCTCCACCACAGATGAAGGGCTCCACCACAGATGAAGGGCTCCACCACAGATGAAGGGCTCCACCACAGATGAAGGGTTCCACCTAGCATCCTCGGAATGGCCCCGGACACTGGCTTCAGGAAGATGTGGCTATCAACTTGAGCAGAGTCCTGTCCCCGTCACATGTGCAGAGCTGTTGCCCTCCAGCCCTAAAAAGCTGATCTGTGGCATGATGTCCCCCCTTAACTGCTTGACCACTAGTGGACGAAAGCTAACTCAGAACAGACACTCCTCGGATGCTGCCCTCCAGTTTGCTTGGGGTTGCCAAGTCTTCACCTCTCATTTGGCAGTCACCACGAGGAGGTGCTTGGCATCGAAACCTTAAGAGTCCCGGCCCAGGCTCTGGACCCACACTCAGTCTTGTATAGTTCAGAGCATCGATAGAGGAAAGAAAAGTCTTGGCATTTGGGGAGCAGAGGGCCTTTCGGGAAATTGAGATTGTGTGGGAGGCAATCTGGCCAGGATCAGGACGCCTTGGAACTCTATTAGCAACAGGCCAGGGTTCGCTTTCCCACTTGGTCAGTGCCCCGCACAGGTCTGGCGGGTTGCATCCACCTTCCTCATTGCCTCTGGCCCGAGTGAAGCCCCTCTTGTGTCCCTGAGTTCGGGCTTGACTGTCACTTGTGCCTGTAGTATTGATGTGAGCTCAAGGCTGTCCGTGCACTTAGCATGTCTGTGGCCCCAAGATACATGGCAAGCTGCTTCAGAGGCTCCAACACAGGGCTTACTCCAACCCTTCCCAGAATAAACAGAGTCTTCATGTGTTTGTTGTTTCTTTGTTTTTGTTTTTTTGTTTTTTTTGAGATCGCTGTTCTGGCTGGCCTTGAACTTGCCATTGCCTCCTGGGTCCATGAGGATGGGTTGGCACTGTGGACTAGAGGCAGTGCCGCCCCACCTGACTTTGTTGCATTCAGTTGTGTGTGTACTGGGCATGAGGTTTGTTGTTGTTGATTTATTTATTTTTGGTCTTTTTGAGACAGGGTCTCCCCGTAGCCCCAGCTGGCCTGGAACTCGCTATGTAGACCAGGCTGGCCTGGAACTCAGAGATCCACCTGCCTCTGCCTCCCAAGTGCCAGCAGGGCTAGCGTTGCCACACCAGACTGGGTAGCTATTTTTTTTTTTTTTTTTAGTAGTATTATTTGTATGTCTGTGAGGCTTTGCGAGCTTATGTACCAGAGGCCAGTGGGTACACTTCAGGGATTCTGAGCTGGCAAGACCCCAAGCTGACCACACTGAAGAGCATTCCTCTGGTCTGTTGGGCAAGGGTTCTGACACAAATTCCCTGGAGTAGGTTGAGGGGAATTGGTCTGAGAGATGAGGTTTAAAAACTCCTCTCAGAAGACTCAGCATGTGGGAAGGAGGGCTCAGACCCTTCGCTCATAGCTGGAGCAGGTGGCTGTGATCCCTTGACCCAGGGTCTCCAGCAACTTCCCAAAGAGCTAAGCCCAGCCAATGTGGCCTCTGTGCTCTGTGGACTCTTAGGTGGACCAGTTCTCAGTTGGGCCTGAATCTTCATGTCACACTTGAAGACCATCTCTGCTCTTCTCTGCACCTGGACTTGCCTCCAGTGCCTACCTGTCTGGACACCAGCTCGCTGCTGCCCCATGGCAGCCACACAACTGCAGTTGGAGTGACTGATGGGAAGGTCAGGAAGGGGGTGGAGTGGGGTCCTTCTGTGGTAAAGGTGCTAGCTTCCAAGTCCAGCCTCTGCAAACACCACCACCCCTTCAAACCAGGGGTACCTAGATAACTCCTGGGCACACCCACCCTACAAACCCAGCTAGCTTCCTCAAGAGCAGCCATTTAACAGCAGAGCCAGCGGTATCTGCAGGATGTGACCCAGACTTAGAGCCAGGCTTCTGAATGGAGCACCCATAGGCCCTGCCTCTAGTGCAGCTGCTTCTGTCTCCAGGCAGCAGATGAGGCACTAACCCTGTGCTTAGCCCAGGCTCCCAGGGCTGGCTGCCTGTAAGGGGGGGCCCACAGTCACCCCAGTCTCCTCTTAACTGATGGCCTTCTCAGTGCTGTGCACACCTCACCACCAGGCTGTCTCCTGATCCTCCGTGGAAGTCCCGTCTCTAAGGCAAGAGTCTCCCAGTCCAGCCTGCCCTCCTGCGGTGATGTTTAACATCTGCCTCTGCCCCTCTGCCCCTCAGCCCCTCAGCCCCTCTGCCCCTCAGCCCCTCAGCCCCTCAGCCCTGCTAGCCCTGCTAGCCCTGCTGATCACTGCCCCAGAACAGCCTACTTCGGAGAAAACGTTTTAGGGTCACATGAAGACCTGGGAGCAGGGCTGGCCCTTGTTTCTGCCATCCTGGTGTGCTGGAGACTGACAGGTCAGGGCCAATTGACCCTGATAATCTTAGGAGAGCCTGGGCATTGTAGCAAGACACTTAAAAGGAGGAAGAAAGCTGTCAGTGCCAGGCACGATGGTGCACACCCTTGGTCCCAGCACTCGGAAGTTGTCAGATAGGTCGGAAGATGTCTGAGAGACCCATGGGGAAGAAGAGAGGCTGAGGGGCTGTGAGAGAGGCCGAGGGGCGGAGTGAGAGAGAGGCTGAGGGGCTGGGAGAGAGGCCGAGGGGCGGAGTGAGAGAGGCCAAGGGGAGGTGAGACAGAGGCCAAGGGGAGGTGAGACAGAGGCCAAGATGGCCAATTCTAACTCCATTGTGAAAGCAGAGTTGGGTAGACAGCAGAGGTCAAGCTATCCTGGAGTTTGAATGTGCGGTGGTGCTGGAAGGACTGTGGTCCATCACAACAGAGAAGAGCGAGATGGAAGGTTACCTGAATGTGGAGGAACAGTTGCAGGTCTGGAGAGATGGATCCTCTGTTAAGAGCACTGGCTGGTCTTGCAATGGAGCCAGGTTCAGTTTCCAGCACCCATGAGGTAGCTAACAATCGTGACTCCAGTTCCAGGAGATCCAGTGCCCTCTTCTGGCCTCTGTGGGCATTGCACACATGGTGGCACAACATGCAGACCAAATACAAGTTTGGATGCCTTGTGCTTCATGTGCATGTGCACATTTGTACCATACAGCATATGTGAGTGTTGAAGGACAACATGTGAGAGTAGACCCTTCTACCATGTGGGGAGCAGGGTGCCCTTGAGCCATGGAGCCAGCCTGACTCAGATTCCCATAGATAACTTCTTGGAATTTGAGAAAAGCACTTATATAGAGGATGTCAGGATTTCAAAAGATGCCTCCGCTGGGGAGAATTTTGGGCTTTATCTATTTATAGGGTTTTAAAAACTTTTTTAGAGGGCATCTCATGTATCCCAGGCTGGCCTGTAATTCACTATATAGCCAATGATAACCCTGATCTAATCTTCCTGCCTTAGTCTGAGGGCTGGGGTTACAGAATTGTACCTGACTTACCAGGTGCTACGCATGGTCCCAGGACCATGCATGCTAAGCAACTCTGCAGCAGCAGAGTTAACCTTATATGGAGGTGTTTTCAAAACGTGAGTTGAGGCTGGAGAGAGAGCTCAATGGTTAAGAGCACTGTGTACTCTTGTAGAGGACCCAGGTTCAGTTCCCAGCACCCACATGATAGGTAACAACCCTCCATATCTCCATTTCCACAGGACCTGAGCCTCTCTTCTGGCTCAAAAGTCCTGTGACCTCCATAGGCACTGTGTACCCAGTACACTCATGGTCACACTAATGAAATTAGTAAAAAAAAAAAAAAAAAAACAAAACGGCTGGCGGGGGTGAGGCTAGCAGTTAAGAGCACTGGCTGCAAGAGGACCTGGTTCAAGCAAGTCCCAGCATCCACATGGTGGCTAACCAGTATTCGTCCATAAATCCAGCTCCAGGGCTTGCAACACCTTCTAACATCCACAGGCATTGCACAATACAGGTGCACTTATATACTTACAGGCTATATATACATTCGTACACATAAAAAAACCAACAAAATTTTTTGTTTGGTCTTTTTGACACAGGGTCTCCCTGTAGCCCAAGCTGTCCTGGAACTCTCTCTGTAGACCAGGTGGCCTTGAACTGCACAAAGATCTGCCATGCCTCTGCCTCCAGTGCTAGGATTAAAGGCCTGGCCACAACGCCCGGCTCAAACAAAATTTTTTTAAGTGGGCTAGGTGGCATGATGGCACTCAGGGACCTTCAATCCCAGTGCTCAGGAAGGAGAAGTAAGCAGATCTCCGAATTCAAGGCCAGCATCATAACCTTTATTACAGGACAGGAGGCCTGGATGACTGCTGCTCTGGCAGGCTGGAAGTGTAATGGGACAGTGGCGCCCTCTACCCGCCCAGGTTTTTCATCTATCTCTAGTGTTTTGTTTTTTTTTTTTTTTTTTGAGCTGTAGCCCCAGCTGTCCTTGAACTTGCTTTGTAGACCAGGCTGGTCTTGAACTCACAGAGATCCTCCTGGCTCTGTCTTCCAAGTGCTGGGATTAAAGGCGTTCGCCACTACAGCTGGCTCAAATATATTTAGATATTTTCATAAACAATTCCTGGACCTTGCTGGCTGTGGTGGTGCATGCCTTTACTCTGGGCACTCAGGAGGCAGAGCTAGGGGCTCTCACTGAACTGGTCTACATAGTGAGTTCCAGGCCAGCTGGACTTACAGAGAGACCCTGTTTCAAAAAAGACAAAAATCCAGCTTGGGTTACAAGGAGACCCTGTCTCGAAAAACCAAAAAAAAACCAAAAAAAAAAAAAAAAAAAAAGACAAAAATATAAAATATTCCTGGACCAGCAGTTCTACAGTTTAGTTTTCCTTTTATAATATCAAGATTTCTTTTATTAAATAATGTAGCCCCACCTGGCCTGAAACTTGTGGCCACAAACTCAGAGAGACCCACCTAGCCCTGTGCCACCATGCCTGGTGTGAATGAGCAACTGTATATTGAGAGCTTGCCACATGCTGGGTCCTGTTCTAAGCTCTTTAAATACTTATTTGAATTTTCTGTGTATGAGTGTTTTGACCGAGTGTATGGAAGTAAAAGGCATAAGTGTGATTCTCTGGAACTGGAGTTATAGTTGGTTGGTAGCTGCCAGGGGATGCTGGGAAAGCAAACCCAGCAAACCTAGGTCACCTGGACGAGCAACCAGTGCTCCTAACTGCTGAACCAGGTCTCCAGCTTGGCACCACACATACTTTTCTTTCTTTCTTTCTCTCTCCCTCTCTCTCTCTCTCTCTTTCTTTCTTTCCTTTCTTTATTTTTCTTTCTTTTTTTCTCTCTCTCTTTCCTCTTCCTTCCTTCCTTCCTTCCTTCCTTCCTTCCTTCCTTCCTTCCTTCCTTCCTTCCTTCCTTCCTTCCTTCTTTCTTTCTTTCTTTCTTTCTTTCTTTCTTTCGTTCGTTCGTTCGTTTTTTGAGACAGGGTCTCTGTAGCTCCAGCTGTCCTGGAACTCACTATGTAGACCAGGCTGGCCTTGAACTCACAAAGATTAAAGGTGTGTATGCCACCACACCTGGCTACTCTTTTTTTTTTTTTTTCTTTAGGATGGATTTTCTGTAGTCCAGGCCAGCTAGAAACTTGGTCTGTGCTGAAAAAGCCTTTGACAAAATCCAGCATCCCTTCATGCTTAAAGTCCTAGAGGGAATTGGATTGGAGGGATCATTCCTCAATGTAATCAAACCCATATACAGGAAACCCACAGCAAATATCATCCTAAATGGGGAAATGACAGAAACATTCCCTTTAAAGGTAGGAACTCAGCAAGGCTGCCCCCTGTCACTACTCCTCTTCAATATAGTGCTTGAAACACTTGCTAGAGCAATAAGGCAAGAAAAGGAAATTAAAGGAGTACTAATTGGAAAAGAGGAAGTCAAGCTATCCCTATTTGCTGATGATATGATTGTTTACTTAAGGGATGCTAAAAACTCCACCAGAAAACTCCTAGAAACGATTAACAGCTTCAGCAAAGTGGCAGGATACAAAATTAACCTTAAAAAATCAATGGCCTTTCTTTACACCAAGAACAAGCAACTGGAGAAAGAATTCAAAGAGACCTTCCCACTCACAATAGCCTCAAAAACAATAAAATACCTAGGAACAAACCTAACCAAAGACACCAAAGATCTCTACAACAAAAATTTTAAACCTTTAAAGAAAGAAATTGAAGAAGACATCAGAAGATGGAAAAACCTCCCATGCTCATGGATTGGGAAAATTAACATTGTAAAAATGTCCATTTTACCAAAACTCTTGTATAGATTTAATGCAATCCCAATCAAAATCCCCAAGAGTTTCTTCACAGGCTTGGAAACAAAAGTTCTTAAATTCATTTGGAAAAACAAAAGACCCCGAATAGCCAAATCAACCCTGAGTGAAAAGAGCTACACAGGAGGGATCTCTATACCAGATTTTAAACTATACTACAGGGCTATAGTCATAAAAACAGCCTGGTACTGGCACAAAAACAGACCTGTTGACCAATGGAACAAAACCGAAGATCCAAATCTGAGCACATACAATTTCAGCCATCTCATATTTGACAAGGGGGCCAAGAAACCACAATGGAGAAAAGACAGCATCTTCAGCAAGTGGTGTTGGCAAAACTGGATCACCACTTGTAGAAGAATGAAATTAAACCCCTACCTCTCGCCCTGTACAAAAGTCAACTCCAGATGGATTAAAGACCTCAACGTGAAACCCCAAACTCTGAAGGTGATAGAAGAAAAAGTTGGCAGCAGACTACAAGACATAGGCGTAGGAAAAGACTTCCTAAATCAGACAGCAGCTGCACAAGAATTAAGGTCGACAATTGACAAATGGGACCTCATCAAACTCAAAAGCTTCTGTACATCAAAAGAAACAATCAAGGAAGTGAAGAGAAATCCCACAGAGTGGGAGGAAACCTTCACTGCAGATACATCTGACAAAGCATTGATTTCCAGAATATATAAACTACTCAAAAAACAAAGAAAAAAGAAAACAAATGACCCGCTCAATAGATGGAGCAAAGAACTGAACAGAGACTTCACAAGCGAGGAATTAGAGATGTCTGAGAAACACCTCAAGAACTGCTCAACATCACTAATCATTAAGGAAATGCAAATCAAAACCACTTTAAGATATCATCTTACTCCAATAAGACTGGCTAGGATCAAGAAAACAAATGATACCAAGTGCTGGAGAGGTTGTGGGGAAAGGGGAACACTCATCCACTGCTGGTGGGAATGTAAACTCGTACAGCCACTATGGAAAGCAGTGTGGAGAACCCTTGGAAGACTTGGAATGAACTTGTCACCCGACCCAGCCATACCACTCCTGGGCATGTACCCTCAAGACTCCCCACCACAGAGATATATGCACGGCCATGTTTATTGCAGCTCTCTTCACAAACAACAACAACAACAACAGATAGGACTGCATCAAAGACCTGACTGAAACAGTGAACTTCTGCTCAAAACAGTCAACTTCTACATGGAGAATATTGAGAAAGACTGAGAAAGAGATGAAAACCATGTTTGGCAGTATACATGAGTTCTGGTTGGGTGGGGGCATAGGGTGGGGGACACGGGTCTAGATTTGATAACCTTGTACAAAATATATATTAAAAAATAAAATAATAATAAATTAAAAAAGGAAACTTGGTCTGCAGTCCATGCTGTTCAGCTTGCCGCACTCCTGCCTCAGCTTACCAAGTCCCAGGATTCTACATGTACATCATCATAACTGGGTTCTGTATTTTATACAGGAGAAAATATATCTTAGAATGTTTTAAAATTACATTTATTGGAGGCTGGAGAGCTGGGTCAGTGGTTAGGAACACTGGCTGTTCTTGTCGAAGACCCAGGTTTGTATCTCAGCACCAAAATGGTGGCTAACTAATGTTTATAATTTCAGTTGGGGGCTGGAGAGATAGCCTAGCATTTAAGAGCACCGACTGCTCTTGCCCACATGGCGGCTGAGAGCTGTCTGTAACTCCAATTCCAGGAGAACTCCAGTTCCAAGGGAATCTGAGACCCTCTTCTGACCTCCGCGGCATTGCACGACACGGGTGCACAAACCTACATGTAGACAGTACATTGATACACATAAAAATAAATAAAATTAAAAAAAAATTTCAGTTGGAGGGTACTTGAATTTCTTCTGTCCCACGCAGGCACTGCATGACATGGGTATACTTACACAGAGGCAGGCATAACACTCATAAACATAAAATAATAAAATTTAAATATTAAATTTATGGGGCCACAGAGATACCTCAGCCATTCAAGTGTTTACTGCTCTTTCAGGGGACCTGAGTTCATTTCCCAGCACCCACATCAGATGACTAACAACCATCTATAACTCCAGCTCCAAGTGTCAAGGCGCTTCGGACTGGTCACCTATACTCATGTGGATAAAATACATAATTAAAAGGAAATATTTAGTCCAGAAATGGTGATGCCCACCATTAATCCCAGCACTCAGGAGGCAGAGGCAGGTGGATCTCTGTGAGTTCAATGCCATCCTGGTCTACATAGCAAGTTCCAGGCCAGCTGTGATTAGTAGACCCTAGTTAAACAAACAAAAAAACAGTCTGGGTGTGAATCCTAGTGCTGAGAGGCAGAGGCAGGGGTCTGTGTGAATTCCGGGCCAGCTGGGTCTGTATGCCAAGTTCCGGGCCAGTCAGGGCTACAGAGTGACCCCTTCTCAAATGATTAAAAAATATCTTTACAATTACATTTATTATTGTGTGTGCTTGTGTATTAGGTGTCCTCTTCCACCCTGGGTTCCGGGGTTCGAACTCAGGTCACCAAGTTTGGTAGCACATGCCTTTACCATTTAGGCCATCTCGCCAGCCCTTAAAGAGTTTGTTTTTTTTTTTTATTTTATTTATTTATTTATTTGTATGAATGTACTGTCAGCATGTAGGTTTGTGCACCCGTGTCGTACAATGGCTCGGAGGTCAGAAGAGGGTGTCGGATTCCCCTGGAACTGGAGTTCTCCTGGAATTGGAGTTTCAGACGGTTCTCAGCTGCCATGTGGGTGCTGGGGATCGATCGAACCTGGGTCCTGTGCAAGAGCAGTCGGTGCTCTCTTAACCGTTAGGCCATCTCTCCAGCCCAAAGAGGTCCTTTTTTTTTTTTTTTTTGGTCTTTTCGAGACAGGGTCTCCCTGTAGCCC
>VZQC01007541.1:599242-628651 GCA_009823505.1 Rhizomys pruinosus | reverse complement strand
GGGGGAAAGGGCTTAATCTCCCAGTTCCCAGTATTCTTTTCCTTGTTTTGCAACCAGAAGCTTTCTAGGTTGAGTGTTAGGGCTGATCAGAAGGTAGCAACCCTCATCATAAATAAAGAGTTTTTGTAGAGTTGGGAGGGTGATTAGAATTCCTTGTAAAACATTCTATAGGGTTTAAAGAAAAGGCCAATATTTGATGTTTCTTACAGCTGGTAAGAATATTTGCACAAGCCAGCTGGAGAGCTGGCTCTGTGTTAAAAGCACTGGCAGCTCTTGCACAGGACCCTGGTGTGGTTCCCAGCACCCACACTGCAGTTCCAGAGGATCTTGATGCCCTCTTCTGGCGTCAATGGTTTTGCATGCATATGGCACACTCGTGCAGATAGAATAAAAAGACATATTCACTGATGAGGGCACACACCTTTAATCCCAGCACTCTGAAGGCAGAGGCAGGCAGATCTCTAAGATCAAGGCCAAACTGGTCTACAAAGCAAGTTCCAGGCTATCTGAGACTTGCCCAAGGGTGAGGACTGGGGTTTGGATCACGGTGACTCTTGATTGTAATCCTAGCAGTGGGCAGGCAGAGGCTAGAGGCGCTCTGCAAATGTAAGGGCAACTTGCTCCATTCCATTCATGAGTGTCAAGCCAGGCAGGGTTACAGAATGAGACCCTATCACAACAACAACAAAAAACAAAATGAAAAAGTAACCATAGTAACAGCCCAGTAACAGTTAACCACCCAGTACAGCCCACAATGTGGAATGTAGTCTCAATGTTGGAGCACTGTCCTGTGCCCAGAATCTGTTGGTAACCCTAGAAGAAACCACTTGTGGGGTGGGCATTGGGTCTGGGTATATGAAGGAACCCTTCTCATGGGCAGCATTTAGGCAGCAGGATCTAGCCTTTCCTGCCCTGTGTAGCTACTGGGCTTGTGAGCAGCTCTGAATAGCTGTCAGCAAACACTACTAGGTGTGAGTTAGCAGGTGATGATAAGGATTGTAGTGCATCCATTCGTGCACCTGTGGCTAGAGCAGGCTGGACATACACTGTACCGCGGACCTACACCCCCTGTCCTTCTGGTCACACACTCTACCGCGGACCCACACCCCCGTCCCTTCTGGTCACACACTCTACCGCGGACCCACACCCCCTGTCCCTCTGGTCACACACTCTACCGCGGACCCACACCCCCTGTCCCTCTGGTCACACACTCTACCGCGGACCCACACTCCTGTCCCTCTGGTCACACACTCTACCGCGGACCTACACCCCCTGTCCTTCTGGTCACACACTCTACCGCGGACCCACACCCCCTGTCCTTCTGGTCACACACTCTACCTCGGACCTACACCCCCTGTCCCTCTGGCACCACTTTCTTTTCTTGAGACAGGGATCCCTATAGCCCTAGCTATCCTGAACTCTTTGTAGATCAGGCTGGCCTTGATCTCACAGCAATCTACCTGCCTCTGCCTTCAGAGTGCTGGGATTAAAGGTGTGTGCCACCATGCCTATGCCCTTTCTTTTTTTGATATAGGGTCTCCCTATATAGATCAGCCTAGTTTTTCATCTTCTCTGTAGTGATCTCATAACCCAACCCAGGTCTTGTTAGCCCCTTTCCACAGTGCCCATCCAACTACCTCACTGACCACCTGCTACGTATGGTCATTTATGCCCAGAGGCATCATCAAATTACTAGAGGCCAATATTTCTAGTCAGTCGTGGAGGCCCATGCCAGAGACTGACCCCAGAACCCAGAGACTGGGGCAGGAGGATTAGGAGTGTCAGGCCACCTGAATACCAGTGAGTTACAGGTCAGCCTGAACTACATGAAACACTGTCGCAAGTCATCAAAACGAAATGGGGTCCAGAGAAATGGCTCAGGGGTTAAGAACACTTGCTGTCCTTCCAGAGAACTTAATTTCAGTCCCCAGCACCCACACTGGGTGGCTCACGGCTCACAACCACCTGTAACATATATGAAGGCAGGCACACCTGTAACATACATGACGGCAGGCACACATGAAAAAAAATACTAGAGCCTTTATTTTTTTATTTTTTATTTATTTATTTATCTTTGGTCTTTTCGAGACAGGGTCTCCCTGTAGCCCCAGCTGTCCTGGAACTCGCTCTGTAGACCAGGCCAGCCTTGAACTCACAAAGATCCAGCTGCCTCTGCCTCCCAAGTGCTAGGATTAAAGGCGGTCTGGCTGGCCTGTCATCTATCTGGTGCCATCCCTGCTGTTTTCCTGTTCTGGACAGACCCTCCTCTACCAGCGACATTTGGTTATCCCATCTGTCTAGACCCACTCTGAACTCCGTTGTCACCTGGCTAAGCTGTTCAAGATGACCTCTTGAGTGCGACTGCCCACCTGTGCCCCTCACACTTAGTGATGACTCTGTGTGCTTGCTGGAGTTGCGCTCTACCTTCTGACTGGCTGATCAACTTCAGGGGAGTCTGTTGTCTGGTTCGCCCTGGTCTACTTATTCAGCTTGGTTCCCCCTTAAAAACTGGCTCCTGTCTTCCAAATGAATCCAGTCGTCCGTCTCAGTGTCACCCATCACCAGCCTGGCAGCCCTGCCTGTCACAACCCCTCTTTGGCACAGAATGACAGAAAGTGGAGGGGAGGAAGGGAGCCGAAACCTTTTCTCCTCTCAGTTGGACCTGGACCGAGAAACAGTCCTTTTAGAAACTCTTTCCTGACGTGTCAGGACACGCAGGGTCCCAGAACCCATGTACAAAGCCCCTTCAGTTAGGAGCTTGCCAAGAGAAAGAGGTCCTCATGGAGCTGGCAGGCCTCTTTGCCTGATCTGATAGCAAAGACTTGGGTACAAGCTTAGCTGGACAGCCCTGGAAGCCTCATTTTGCCCCATCTAGCCAGTGGGCAAGTTCCACTTGGAGCTTGTTTCTCTGATCCAGGAAGTAAATGAGCTGCCTCCCTGGCAGTTCCTCTCCATTCCAGGAAGTGTTCCATGTGTGTTGCCATCCGCTTCATCATTATGTGCATGTGTGGGGGAAACTGCGTGCAGACCAGAGGTCGATGTTGGCTGACTGGTTGGGTCCTCTGTCATAGGTATATGTATATCTATTTAGGTGTGTCGTTTCTCTGTGTATGATCATGTGATGCTGTATGATGTGTGTGTCATGTATGTTGGGCACATGCGTAGTGTAATAAGTGGTGCAAGGACAACTTTGCAGAGTCAGTACTCCTTTATGAGGGTCCTGGCGATTGAGCTCAGACGGGCCTTTACCCACTGAAGACTGAGCTCGGTCCATCGAAGTACCTTTACCCACTGAGCATCATTCTAACTGACCTCTCACCTATATTTTTGACACAGGGTCACTTGGGGACCCACCGTTTCTGGCCTCACTCCAGCTTGGGGGCACATATACACATGTCATGAGCCTGCTTCATTTTTTATTATCGTTAATCATCTTGAAAAAATTTTAATGGCCTGGAACAGTGTGGCATATGCTTTTAATACCAGCCCTCGAGGAGGCAGAACACCTGGCTTAAGCAGGTTCCAGAGCTGGCAAAGGGAGCTCTTGTCTCATATACCATTTTAAATTTTTTTTTTTAATTTTATTTTTCGTATGTGTACTTGAGCTGTCTGCAGGCAGTAGTTTGTGCCACAATGTGTCGTGCAATGCTCGGAGGTCAGAAGAGGTGTCGAATTCCCTGGAACTGGATTGCTTCCTGGAATGTTGGAGTTTCAACGGTTCTTAGCTGCCATGTGGGTGCTGGGGATCGAACCCACCCGGTCCCTGCAAGAGCGGTCGGCGCGCTCGTTAACTGCTTAGCCATCCTCTCCCAGCCCTCAAATAACATTTTTAAAAAATAATTTTGATTTATTTTGTGTGTGTGTGCATATGCACGTGTGCACATGCCACGTTGCCAGTGTGGAATTCAGATGACAGCTTTTGGGAGTCAGTTTTTCCACCATAGGGTCCTAGGAATTGAACTCGGATTGTCAGTTGTCAAGCTTAGCGTCTTTTCTCCAAGCTGACCCATCTCCATCCTGTGTTGTTACCAGTGTTAGGAGTAGGTTCATCCCGCAGCCCCCACACTGATCTGTCTTGGTTCAGTGTCCTAAGTGGTAGACTGAGCCAGTGAGGTGGACCTTCTGATGTTACCTGCACCTGGCAGCTGAGCCAGTAGGCTCAGAAAAGCTTGGCAAGCCCTCAGCTGCAGTCCCAGGCTTCTTCCGTCCAGGCTTCTGGTGGTCACTCACAGGGTTGTTTCATTTGCCCTGGGATTCCTTTTTTTTTTTTTTTTTTCACAAACTAGAAATTAATTTTCACCTTTGTTGTTTTTTTATATATATTTTGTACAAGATAGATAATCAAATTAGACCTGGTCCCCCACCCTATCCCCCCCCACCAGAGCCCACGCATTCTGCCAAAACATGCTTTTCAATCTCGTTCTCAGTCTTTCTCAATAGTGTCTCCATGTGGAGGTTGACTGTTTGAGCAGGAAAGTTCACTATTTCAGTCAGTTCTTTAGCAGTCCTTTCTGGTTGTTGTTGTTGTTTCCAATATACAATCCAGCTCCCAACTGCTTGAGACAAAAGCTCAAGGGGCCATGCACGAAAAATACTTACAACTAGGTAATGGCACTAGCTCCCACAGATGAGGGATACATTCGTTGGTTTGTTTTCTGGGACTGTTGGTTACTCACTCAAGGCATGATGTCCTCTAGCTCAAGCCATTTTCCGTGCAAATGCATGATGTCATTCTTTCTTTACTGCTGCATAAGATAGAAATTCCATGTTTAGCTTATACCACATTCTCTATCCACTCATCAGTTGAGGGCCATTTGGGTTGGTGCCAGCTCCTTATCGTGAAGAGAGTTGAAATAACCATGGCCGTGCATGTATCTCTGCGGAGGGGTTTGAGTCTTGGGGAGTACATGCCTAGGAAGTGGTATGGCTGGGTCTGGTGCTCTGGGATCTTTCTACCAGCAGTTCCATCTCTGTACGCCGCAGGTTCTCCACCTGGCATCTGTTGATGGTGTCTTAATGCACCTACTGGGATGTTGGAAGTGTTGACTTAGGTTGAATAAGGTGTACCTGTGCTCATAGGGACTCAGGAAGCTGAGGCGAGGGAGGATCCTAGGTTGAGGTCAGCTCTAGCGAGTACATTGGTAAGACCCGGGTCTCAAAAAAAAACCCCAGAGGAGCTGTGGATGTAGCTCAAGGGTAGAGCTCCCAAGGCCCTGAATTCTGTCCCCAGCACCAAAATGATAAAATAAACTTTAGTTCATTTATGTTCCCTTTTGACCACATCATAGCAGAGACCTTTTCACAACTTTGGCTTTTAGGTATTGAATTAATTTTATATGTAATATTGTAAACACACGATACACGATGTGAATGTGGATTTTTGTAAATTGGTCTTTGGTCTTGGTTTTGTGTATTTATTTTTACCTTTTGGCCCTTTTTGAATACAGGGTCTCCCTGTAAGCCCCAGCTGTCCTGGACTCACTCTGTTTAATCAGGCCCTGGGCATGTGCCACCAACACCTGTGCCTTTTCTTTTTTCTTATTTTGTGGTATGAATGTATTTCTAGATGTGTGTAAGTGCACTGTTGTAACGCAATGCCAAGGAGGTCAAAGAAGGCAGTGGACCCTGGATCCGAAGTTAATGGACAGTTGTTAGCTGCCGTGTGGGTGCTGGGAATTCAAACCTGGATTCCTCTGCAAGAGCAAGTCAGTGCTTCTTGAACCACTGAGCCATTTCTCCAGCCTCTTTATTTTTATTTGATTTTTTTGATTTGTTTTATTTTTTTGTCTTTTTGAGACAGGTCTGTGCATTTTTGTCCCTGTAGTCCAGCTGTCCTGGAACTCGACTTCGTGTAGACCAGGCTGGCCTTAACTCACAAAGATACTCCTGCATCTGCCTCCCAAGTTGCCTAGGATGTAAAGGTGGGCGCCACCACGCCCGGCTATTTTCTGAGACATGGTTTCTCTATGCAGTTTGAGATCCACCTGCCTCTGCTTCTGAGTGCGGGAATTGGGTTTATTACAGGTGTGAGGAATAAAACGACTCCGTGGCTTCATTGCTGCATATTTTTTGAAAACTGGAATTCTCTTACAGTAGATCAAGGCTGGCCAGGAACTCTTTATGTAGCTCACTATGACCTCAAAATTGTAGCATCTTTTGTTTCAGCTTCTTAGCCTTCTGAGGGTTGGTATCACCAGGCATGCACCAACCTGCCTAGTGTTAATTTAAAGAAAAAAAAAAAAAAAAAAAAAAAAAAAAAAAAAAAAAAAAACTCATAAAAGAAGGGTTGGTAGGAGTAGCGTCTCGTGGCTTAAAGCTGTGTACAATATCGGCTGCTTGCGAGGTTCAGCGCCCAGTAACATCTACCCCCGCACGCGCGGACACACACACACACACACACACACACACACACTCGCAATCTAGCAGGGCCAGATTCTTCCTCCAGAGCTGGGATCTGAGGTGATTTCTTTTTTGTGTGTGTTTGTTTTTTTGTTCTTTTTGAGACAGGGTCTCCCTGTAGCCCCAGCTGTCCTGGAACTCACTCTGTAGACCAGGCTGGCCTTGAGCTCACAAAGATCCACCTGCCTCTGCCTCCCGAGTGCTAGGATTAAAGGCGTGCGCCGCCACTCCTGGCGAGGTGATTTCTAAGACCTACTTTTTCAGTGGTGGGTACCAACTCAGGAGTGGCAGTCACCGAGCCTCACCAGCAGGTGTCGGGCTTCCAAGAGTAAAGCGGATTTTACCCTCCACTTCAAAAGAATGTCACAAATTTTGTTAAAAAAAAAAAAAAAAATTAATCGCAAACGCTTGGACAAGGACGAGGTAGCAGAATCACCGCCAGTTTGCGGCCAGTGTGAGCTATACAGACTGCCTCCAAAAAGAAAGGGGAAAAGTGGGGCGCGGTAGCACACGCCTTTAATCCCAGCACTTAGGAGGCAGAGGCAGGTGGACCTCCGAGTTATGAGTTCCAGGCTATCCAGGGCTACATAGTGAAATCTTGTCTCAAAACAAAAACAAAAACAAAAACAAAAACAAAATAGCCGGGCGTGGTGGCACTCGCCTTTAATCCTAGTACTCGGGAGGCAGAGGCAGGCAGATCTTTGTGAATTCAAGGCCAGCCTGGTCTACAGAATGACTTCCAGGACAGCTGGGGCTACAGGGAGACCCTGTCACGAAAAGACCAAAAAAGATAATAATAAAATAAATAAACTAAAAACATTGGTTTGCTAAAGCCCACCCTATTTTGCCTTATTGCCGGGAGAAAGGAAGTGATATTTATATCAGCCAATGGGAAATCTTTAAGGAACTAGCTACATCAAGCGCTTAAGGATCGATTCTTCACTTCATTGGCCATCTTTCAAGACCGACGTTTGAATTGTTCAGTAAGACTACGAGCTTTTCTCTAGTGGGCGGAGATACCTGCCTGGGGTCTTTTCCAGAAACCCCGCCCCCCAGCTTGACAATTCGTTTCCCACTTCTATTGGCTGTCAGCCAAGAGTGACAGTTTTCCCATTCAATCACCTTGCAGACTGCTTCTCAGGGGGACCGGCTTCTTCGCGCCTCAATTTTACTGGCTGACGTGAGTGAGTGGCAGCATGTCTGACCAATAGGAGTTAAGCTCCAGGCTCTGGACTCCTCCCAGAGGCCGCGGGGTGGGGAGGTTGCTCGGGTCGGGTATCGCCTGAGAACCGGATGAGGCGGCGACCGTGAGGCTGAGCCGGGAGCGGGGCGTCGTGCCTGAGGGGAACCCAGGCCGGGTTAGCTCAGCCGAGCGGGAAGAAGCAACGGTTACAATTGCCTCGGAGCTGGGCGGTGGTTGTGGGGAAAGCCGCGGAGGAGGCGGCCGGCGCCATGGGCAACCGCGGGATGGAAGAGCTCATCCCGCTGGTCAACAAGCTGCAAGACGCCTTCAGCTCCATCGGCCAGAGCTGCCACCTGGACCTTCCGCAGATCGCCGTAGTTGGCGGCCAGAGCGCCGGCAAGAGCTCGGTGCTTGAGAACTTCGTGGGCCGGTGAGCGAGCGCCGCCGGCAGTTCCCTCCCCGGGCACAGGCCAGGGACGGGACGGGCGGGCGGCGGCCTAGGGCAGCGCTGGGCGGACCCGGGAATGGCGGAACTCTTCACGCAAGCGCCAAGGCTGGGCAGGACCGGGAAACGGAGGGCGGGCGGCGGGGGACAGCCCTAGGCAAGGGGCCCCGCGGGAGCCCGGGATGCAGACCCGAACCCGGGGCGACGTCTCTGTGGGTCCCGGCCAGGGGCTGCGTTGTAAACTGAGCAGTATCAGTGGGTCCCTGCAGGGGTCTGGGATGAGTCGCAGTGGGTCCCTGCAAGGGACAATGAAGTAGACCGATTCATCTCAGTGCGTCCCTGCAGGGATCCGGGGATCAGACCCAGGCCCGGGCTGACAGCTTGCTCTGGACCAAAGTCTTGGTGGGTCTGTGCAGGGATTTGGTTTGAGTCTCAGTGGATCCCTGCCAGGACCTGGGATGCAACCCCAGCCCCAGGGCTGATCCCGCGCATTGGGTGAAGCCTGGGCCCAGACGGACTTTCAGTTGGGACCTCTCATCCTGCATCTAGTTGCAGCTTTCCCTGGTGTGTATCCTGACATCTCTTCGCTGTGATCCTGGAGAGGTCAGACCCTCACCTCCTTTCCCCTGCCACCTAGATGTCCTAGTGTTTGGGCCTCAGAAGTAGCACCTGGCACTCAGCTGCCTACATGGGGATGACCCCTGGGGTCTGGCTGGCCTGTCATCTATCTGGTGCCATCCCTGCTGTTTTCCTGTTCTGGACAGACCCTCCTCTACCAGCGACATTTGGTTATCCCATCTGTCTAGACCCACTCTGAACTCCGTTGTCACCTGGCTAAGCTGTTCAAGATGACCTCTTGAGTGCGACTGCCCACCTGTGCCCCTCACACTTAGTGATGACTCTGTGTGCTTGCTGGAGTTGCGCTCTACCTTCTGACTGGCTGAACTTCAGGGGAGTCTGTTGTCTGGTTCTCCCTGGCTGACTTATTCAGCTTGGTTCCCCCTTAAAAACTGGCTCCTGTCTTCCAAATGAATCCAGTCGTCCGTCTCAGTGTCACCCATCACCAGCCTGGCAGCCCTGCCTGTCCCAACCCCTCTTTGGCACAGAATGACAGGAAGTCGGAGGGGAGAAGGGAGCCAAACCTTTTCTCCTCTCAGTTGGACCTGGACAGAACAGTCCTTAGAACTCTTTCCTGACCGTGTCAGGACACCGCAGGGTCCCAGAACCCATGTACAAGCCCCTTCAGTAGAGCTTGCCAATAGAAGAGGCCTCCTTGGAGCCTGGCAGGCCTCTTTGCCTGATCTGTAGCAAGACTTGGGTACAAGCTAGCATGGACAGCCCTGGAAGCCTCATTTTGCCCCATCTAGCCAGTGGGCAAGTTCCACTTGGAGCTTGTTTCTCTGATCCAGGAAGTAAATGAGCTGCCTCCCTGGCAGTTCCTCTCCATTCCAGGAAGTGTTCCATGTGTGTTGCCATCCGCTTCATCATTATGTGCATGTGTGGGGGAAACTGCGTGCAGACCAGAGGTCGATGTTGGCTGACTGGTTGGGTCCTCTGTCATAGGTATATGATATATCTATTTATGTGTGTTTTTGTGTATGATCTGTGTGCGTATGATGTGTGTGTCTGTATGTTGGTGCACATGCTGTAGTGTAAGTGTGGGGGCCAGAGGACAACTTTGCAGAGTCAGTACTCCTTTATGAGGGTCCTGGCGATTGAGCTCAGACGGCCTTTACCCACTGAAGACTGAGCTCGGTCCATCAAGTACCTTTACCCACTGAGCCATCTCACTGACCTCTCACCTATATTTTTGACACAGGGTCACTTGGGGAACCCACCGTTTCTGCCTCACTCCAGCTTGGGGGCTTACATATACACATGTCATTGAGCCTGCTTCATTATTTTTATTATCGTTAATCAGTCTTGAAAAAAAATTTAAGGCTGGACATGGTGGCATATGCTTTTAATCCCAGCCCTCAGGAGGCAGAAACCTGGCTAAGCAGGTTCCAGAGCTGCAAAGGGAGGCTCTGTCTCAAATACATTTTAAATTTTCTTTTTTAATTTTATTTATTTCTGTATGTGTATGAATGTACTGTCTGCATGCAGATTTGTGCACCTGTGTCGTGCAATGCCTCGGAGGTCAGAAGAGGGTGTCGAATTCCCCTGGAACTGGATTTCTCCTGGAATTGGGAGTTTCAGACGGTTCTTAGCTGCCATGTGGGTGCTGGGGATCGAACCCGGGTCCTCTGCAAGAGCGGTCGGCGCTCTTAACTGCTAGGCCATCTCTCCAGCCCTCAAATACATTTAAAAAATATATTTTTATTTATTTTGTGTGTGTGTGCATATGCACGTGTGCACATGCCACGTTGCCAGTGTGGAATTCAGATGACAGCTTTTGGGAGTCAGTTTTTCCACCATATGGGTCCTAGGAATTGAACTCGGATTGTCAGTTGTCAAGCTTAGCGTCTTTTCTCCAAGCTGACCCATCTCCATCCTGTGTTGTTACCAGTGTTAGGAGTAGGTTCATCCCGCAGCCCCCACACTGATCTGTCTTGGTTCAGTGTCCTAAGTGGTAGACTGAGCCAGTGAGGTGGACCTTCTGATGTTACCTGCACCTGGCAGCTGAGCCAGTAGGCTCAGAAAAGCTTGGCAAGCCCTCAGCTGCAGTCCCAGGCTTCTTCCGTCCAGGCTTCTGGTGGTCACTCACAGGGTTGTTTCATTTGCCCTGGGATTCCTTTTTTTTTTTTTTTCACAAACTAGAAATTAATTTTCACCTTTGTTGTTTTTTTTAATATATATTTTGTACAAGATTATCAAATCTAGACCCATGTCCCCCACCCTATCCCCCCCCACCAGAGCCCACGCATTCTGCCAAACATGCTTTTCATCTCTTTCTCAGTCTTTCTCAATATTCTCCATGTGGAGGTTGACTGTTTTGAGCAGAAGTTCACTATTTCAGTCAGTTCTTTGATGCAGTCCTTTCTGTTGTTGTTGTTGTTTCCAATATACATCACTCCCAACTGCTTGGACAAAAGCTCAAGGGGCCATGCACAAGAAATACAACTAGGTAATTGGCACTAGCATCCACAGATGAGGGATACCATTCGTTGGTTGTTTTTCTGGGACTGTGTTACTTCACTCAGCATGATGTCCTCTAGCTCCAGCCATTTTCCTGCAAAGCTCATGATGTCATCTTTCTTTACTGCTGCATAGAATTCCATTGTGTAGTTATACCACATTTTCTCTATCCACTCATCAGTTGAGGGCCATTTGGGTTGGTTCCAGCTCCTTGCTATTGTGAAGAGAGCTGAAATAAACATGGCCGTGCATGTATCTCTGCGGAGGGGTGAGTCTTGGGGGTACATGCCTAGGAGTGGTATGGCTGGGTCTGGTGCTCTGGGATCTTTCTACCAGCAGTTCCATCTCTGTACGCCGCAGGTTCTCCACCTGGCATCTGTTGATGGTGTCTTAATGCACCTACTGGGATGTTGGAAGTGTTGACTTAGGTTGAATAAGGTGTACCTGTGCTCATAGGGACTCAGGAAGCTGAGGCAGGAGGATCCTTAGGTTTGAGGTCAGCTCGAGATACATTGTAAGACCCGGTCTCAAAAAACCACCAGAGAACTGTGGATGTAGCTCAAGGGTAGAGCTCCCAAGGCCCTGAATTCTGTCCCCAGCACCAAAATGATAATAATAACTATTAGTATCATTTATGTTCCCTTTTGACCACATCATAGCAGAGACCTTTTCACAACTTTGGCTTTTAGGTATTGAATTAATTTTATATGTAAACACACATACACATGTGAATGTGTGATTTTGTAATTTGGTTTGGTTTGGTTGTGTTTTATTTTTATTTTTACCTTTTGGCCTTTTTGAGACAGGGTCTCCCTGTAGCCCCAGCTGTCCTGGAACTCACTCTGTAGATCAGGCTGGGCATGTGCCACCACACCTGCCTTTTCTTTCTTATTTTGTGTGTATGAATGTATTGCCTAGATGTGTGTAAGTGCACCTGTGTAACGCAATGCCCAAGGAGGTCAAAGGAAGGCAGTGGATCCCCTGGATCCGGAGTTATGGACAGTTGTTAGCTGCCATGTGGGTGCTGGGAATCAAACCTGGATTCTCTGCAAGAGCAGTCAGTGCTCTTGACCACTGAGCCATTTCTCCAGCCCTCTTTATTTTTATTTTATTTTATTTGTTTATTTTTTGTCTTTTTGAGACAAGGTCGTGTCCCTGTAGTCCCAGCTGTCCTGGAACTCACTCTGTAGACCAGGCTGGCCTTGAACTCACAAAGATCCGCCTGCCTCTGCCTCCCAAGTGCTAGGATTAAAGGTGTGCGCCACCACGCCCGGCTATTTCTGAGACATGGTTTCTCTATGCAGTTTGAGATCCACCTGCCTCTGTCTTCTGAGTGCGGGTATTACAGGTGTGAGAAAACACTCCTGGCCTTCATTTTGGCATTTTTGAAACTGGATCTCATACAGTAGCCAAGGCTGGCCAGGAACTCTTTATGTAGCTCACTATGACCTCAAAATTGTAGCATTCTTTGTTCAGCTTCTACTTCCTGAGGTTGGTATCACAGGCATGCACCACCATGCCTAGTGTTAATTAAAGAAAAAAAATATAGTGAGTTTTTAAATTTTACTTTTTTGGTCTTTACAGGGTCGTGTCCCTGTAGCCCTGTAGCCCCAGCTGTCCTGGAACTTGCTCTGTAGACCAGGCTGGCCTTGAACTCACAAAGATCCACCTGCCTCTGCCTCCTGAGTGCTAGGATTAAAGGCGTGCGCCACCATGCCCAGCTATTTTACTATTTTGTTATTTTAGGTCATACACCTTTTTTTTTTATTATTGCCTGCATGTATGCGTATAAGTGCACCTGTGTCATCCAGTGCCCATGGAGGTCAGCAGAGGGAAGAGGTCCTCAGAGCTCCTGGAACCGAAGTTTTAGGTGGTTGTTAGCTGCCATGTAGATGCTAGGAATCGAACCTGGCTCCTTTGCAAGAGCAGTCAATGCTCTTAAATGCTGACTCCACTTTCCAGCCCTGAATTAAATTCTTTTGTCTCTGGAATCCCTTAAGGCTGCTGGGCTGCAGGACTCTGCTAAGAGGGTCACTCTGGACCCAGCTCCACTCCACTTCCTATTTTCCACTGTGAATTTGACTAGAGCCCGTGTCCATCCTCCAGTGTTTCTGCAGATCCCGTGGTTATCTGGCTGGCACTCACAAGCACAGGAGGGAGAGAGTGTGCCAAAGGCCAGTGTGCCAAAGGCCAGCCAGGCACCTATGGACAGCAGGGTTACTTCCATCTGTCATTGCTACCTGTTCAGAATGTACACGAGTTGGTCCACCCCTTTAGGGGATTGCTGCAGAACCAGAAAACACGACAAGATGACAGAGGGTAATCGTAATATGTGGAGGGCGCAAGCCGCACCTGCCACAATTGACTGTGTGACTTTGGCCAAATGCATTGGGCTTTCTGGATCCCAGGTTCCTATGTGTCTGTATCTGTGTTTGGATGTTTGTGTATCTGTATGCGTGTCCTTATATGTAGTATGTGTCTGAGAGTGAGTGTAGAGGCCAGAGGTCAGCCTCGTTATAGCTCCTCAGGAGTTTCCTGAGACAAGGTGTCTTGCAGGGACCTGGGCTGGCTGCTGCCCAGTTAGCCCCAGGATCTGCGTCTCTCCACCACCCTTGCACAGGGATTGCATGTACGCTTTACCTCCACCCCATCCTTTTTGGAGACAGGAGCTCGTGTGTCATAGGCTGTCCTTGATTTGATTTTCCTGTACAGCTGAAGATGGCCTTGGGCCCCCCTGAGCCCCCCAACTCTCCTGCCTCCACCTCCGGGCACTGAGTTGACCGGCATGTATTCCCACACCCAGCCTTTTCGTTTTTACTTGTGTATAGGGACACACAAGTGTCACAGCACCTGTGTGGAGGTCAGAGGACAGTTTTCAAGAGTTGATTCTCTCCTTCCACTGTGTGGGTTCTGGGGCTCAAACTCAGATTGTCATGTTAGGCTTGGCCAAGCCATCTCTCCAGCCAACTCCCTGCTTGGTTGGTTGGTTGGTTTGGTATTCTGTTTATTATGAGTGTATTGCCTGCATGTATGGGAGTGTACCCATGTTCTGCAATGCCTGCAGAAGCCAGAAGAGGGCCTTGAATCCCCTGGAACTGGAGTTAGAAGTGGTTGTGAGCCTCCAGGTAGGTGCCAGGAACTGAACCCAGGTCCTTTGCAAGAGCAACCAGTGCTCCTAACCTCAGAGGCATCTCTCCAGCCCTTGATTATTTATTTTTGAGGCAGGATCTCACTGTGTAGTAGTCCTGGCTGGCCTGGAACTAGCTATGTGATGAGGCTGGCTTGATCTACTTGCCTCTGCTGGGATTTAAAGGTGTGAGGCATTATGCCCACCTCATTCCTTTTTTTCGTCTTTTTGAGACAGGGTCTCCCTGTAGCCCCGGCTGTCTTGGAACTCACTCTGTAGACCAGGCTGGCCTTGAACTCACAAAGATCTGCCTGCCTCTGCCTCCTGAGTGCTCATTCCTTCGTTTTAAAGAGAAAATTCAGTGCCTTGCCCTGCTCAAGGCTTCAGTGACCCGTGGCAGGTGACTTATTTCCCTGGGCTAGCAGGAAACACTCACCTGGAACAGCCACTTCCCACTGGGGTGACAGGCTCAGAGAGGCACGCTGTCCACAGGAGAGAACCCCGCTTGTACTGTTCAAGCTGGAGCCCCACCTTCCTGGGTTCCTATCCAAATGCAAATGCAAATACAAAAAAGAAAAAAATGGCACCCACTCTCTCTGCCAACCCCTGAGACTGACTAAGATCTGGGAGGGACCCAGCTCTCCTTTAGGGTCACAAGTCTATGGGCTGCTTCCCAAAACTGGCCTAGGGGTCTTAAACGGAGATGTTTCTAGAGCGGCTTATGATAATAACCCAGGTTGGAAGACCCAGAGAGTTAGCTCTCAGTCTCATTCCTGGGTGAAGGCCCAGGTCTTATCTACATTTATTTTGAAATTTTTAGAGCTGGGGAGTACTAAGCCAGGCCTTAGTACTCCACCACTGCTCTGTACCACCAAACCTATAAACAGCCTCACCTTACAGAAAAGGAACCTGGTGGGGGGGCTGCTAGAGATAGGCCTTAGGTGGTATAGCACTTGCTTACCATGCACAAAGCCCTGGGTTCCATGCCCATGTCCACATTGGTATGTGCCTTTAATCCCAGATGGAGGCAGGAAGATCAGGAGTTCAAGGTATCCTCAGCTACATAGCCAGATCAAGGCCAGCCTGTGCCACATGAAACTTGTCTGCTTGGGGTGGGGCTACAACCAGAGGTGGTAGGTGTAGTACTTTAGGACTGTACTTTCAGCACTCAGGAGCCTGAGTCTGAAAGATTGCCAGCCTAGACTACTTAAGGAGGCCCTGCTTAAGTAAATAAATAGTAAATGGGAGTTCTAGTAACAACTCTGTATCTTAGACTTAGTAAATGGTCATTGAGCAGTGTTTTCCGGTACTGTAGCTCATTTTTCCCGTGTTCCTAAGACTTGGTGCCTGATACTCTTCCAGAAGAGATGAGATAAAAGACCCTGTTGTCTGCAGATAAGAGCAGGGTGGGGGGAGGTGTGGTGCTAGATCACTGTGGGTGGGGATTAGAAATCAGATAGAGGATCTGGAGACACTTGAATTGAGACTGGGAGAAGAGCTTTCCAGGTCTGTGCAAAGGCTAGGGAGCTGCAGAGCCCCAGGCAGCTGGAGCTGAGAGGGCAGCTGGGGCTGGGGGAAGGTGTCGGCTGGACCCCAGAGCAGGCCGATTCCACCTGGAGCTCCCTCTGTACCCGTTGGCCCTTCTCTTGGTGCCTGGGGCCAACCTCTGGGTATATTAAAGTTCCCTCTTGGGCTGGAGAGATGGCCTAGCGGTTAAGAGCACCGACTGCTCTTGCAGAGGACCGGGGTTCAATCCCCAGCACCCACATGGCGACTAAGAACCGTCTGTAACTCCAATTCCAAAAGAACTCCAGTTCCAGGGGAATCCGAGACCCTCTTCTGACCTCCGCCTCCGTGGCATTGCACGACACGAGTGCACAGACCTTCATGCAGACAGTACACTCATACACATACAAAAATAAATAAAATTTTTAAAAAAATTAAAAAAAAAAGTTCCCTCTTGCTAAAAGTCCCTGACCATTTGCTCCAGTTCTTATCAGACCTGTAAGACTAGATTCACCTTTGGGGTTGCTTTGGGGCCCAAGGGTTTCAGCTCTGCTTGGTTGTCATTTTATGGCACCTCCAGCAGCTCTCTGTGTAGAGCAGGCTGACCTAAGTTCTGCCTGCCTCTGCCTCAGGGAACTGGCATTGAAGGTATGCACTGCCCCTCCCAGTTGATCTTCCTTTTGGGCAAACTCAAATCCCATCCTTTTTCCTTTCCTTCTTGAGATGGTTGTAATATTATCCCAAGGTAGCCTTAAACTCAGCTGAAGCTGGCCTTAAGCTCCTAATCCTGCTGCCTCCTGACTGCTACGATTACAGGTGTGCCCCATCTTTCCCAGTTTTTTTTTAGTTGGTGTAGGGATCAAACCCATGCTAGGCAAGCGTTCTACCCACCCAGCCCCAACTGTTTTTATTTATTTATTACTTTATTTGTATGTGTTATGCCAACATGGATATTTGTGCACGTGTGTTCTTTAGTGCCTGTAGAGGACAGAAGAAGGCATCAGATCCCCTGGAACTGGAGTTACAGATGGTTGTTAGCCACCATGTGGGTGTTGAGATTCAAACCCAGGTCTCCTTCAAGAGCAACTAGTGGTCTTAACCTTTGAGCCCACTCCCTGGTGCACCAGCTCTCGGGGTAATGGTGGGCACTACACAAGTACACTTACATGCAGGCAATACATTCATACACATAAAATAAAAGTAATAAAATTTATTTATTTTTGGTCTTTTCGAGACAGGGTCTCCCCGTAGCCCCAGCTGTCCTGGAACTCACTCTGTAGACCAGGCTGGCCTTGAACTCACAGAGATCCACCTGCCTCTGCCTCCAGAGTGCTAGGATTAAAGGTGTGCACCACCACACCTGGCAAAATGTTTTCTTTTAAAAGTGTACCAGCTCTACAGGGTGTCTAGGAGCTGGCTGCCATTGCCAGTCTGAGCAGCTCTCTGTAGGCAGGCGTCAGCTTTCGGGTCTGGAAAATGGACTCTGATAATTCCAGTTAGGGGGAGGGAGCCAGCAGCTGCAGATGAGCTAGCATGTGAAACAGGAGGGGCCTTTCTGTGATCTGGGGGTCTGTTGGTATTTCCCTTTAGTTTGAAACTTCAGGGCCCTTAATTTCTGTTTCCTAATTACAGGGACTAAAAAATACTGTTATTGTTATTATTGTACATAATTTTTTTTTTTTTTTATCTTTTCGAGACAGGGTCTCCCTGTAGCCCCAGCTGTCCTGGAACTCACTCTGTAGACCAGGCTGGCCTTGAACTCACAAAGATCCGCCTGCTTCTGCCTCCCGAGTGCTAGGATTAAAGGCGTGCGCCACCACGCCCGGCTATTGTGTATAATTATGGGGGGGTCACACCTGTGCCATAGCGTGTGTGTGGAGATCAGAGGACAATTTTGTGAAATCAGTTCTCTCCTTCTACTTTTGCGTGGGTTCCAGTGATCAAACTCAAGCTGTCAGGCTTGGCAGCAGACCCTGGCCCACCATGTCACCTGGCCAGCGTGCTCCATGGATACAGGCTTTCTAACTTCACTAAGACTCACTTGGCTAGTCTACCTGGCCAGCGTGCTCCATGGATGCTCCTGGTCCCAACTCCAGTGCTGGGACTGTGGATGCATACCCCTTACCCAGCTGTTCACACGGGTGCTGCAGATCCAAAGTCAGAGCTTCATGTTTGTGTGGAAAACACTTGAGCAACTGATCCACCTCCCTAGCTCCATTCCCACTTTCAAAAATGATTTCCAGCACTCGGGAGGCAGAGTCAGGCTGATCTCTGTGAGTTCAAGGGCAGCCTGGTCTACATAGTGAGTTCCAGGCCAGCTGGGGCTACATGGAGACCCTGTCTTGAAAAGACAAGAAAAGGGCTGGAGAGATGGCCTAGCGGTTAAGA
This sequence comes from Rhizomys pruinosus, assembly GCA_009823505.1. Classification (NCBI taxonomy): domain Eukaryota; kingdom Metazoa; phylum Chordata; class Mammalia; order Rodentia; family Spalacidae; genus Rhizomys; species Rhizomys pruinosus. The sequence continues at coordinate 610,525 of VZQC01007541.1, read as the reverse complement.
ACGCCAACTGCTCTTGCAGATGACCTGGGTTCGATCCCCAGCACCCACATGGCGTCTGAGAACCCTCTGAAACTCCAGGAGAACTCCAGTTCCAGGGGAATCTGACACCTTCTTCTGACCTCCGCGGCACTGCACTACACGGGTGCACAAACCTACATGCAGACAGTACATTCATACACATACAGAAATAAAATTAAATTAAAATTAAAAAAAACCCAACCCCAAAAGCAAACAAAAAAGACCCCCACAAAAGATTTCTAATTTAATATTTGTGGGGTGTGTGTGTGTGTGTGTGTGTGTGTGCTAGAAGTAAAACCCCAGGACAACCAACAGTACCCCACAAAGAGCAGGGGGCAGGGACAAGAGGTAACTCAGCATGGCAGTTTTGCTTTGCATGGTCAGTCAGATCCAGCAAGCACACAGGACCAGGAGCTTGGGAGCCTTTGACCCTAACACTGGAGAATTGTATATTGTCCCCATTGGCTGTTGTCTGACCACACAGTCTTTCCTGGTTGGCTAGTTTAAAAGAATTGGCAGAAAAGGAGAAGAGCTTCACTACTCAGGGCCGTTAGGCTCAGGAAGGCATCAGGGCCTTTCATTAAACAACAGTCTTACAGGGTGTGGTGTGATTAAAAGATTAGAAGTTCTTGTCATAAACAAAGTTCCAAGTTTTACCAGCCTTGAAAGATGCTTCTTACACCTGTTTGCCATGATATACCACTAGAAGTCTCTCCTTCCCCCAGGTGGGCCTGGGGCTTAAACTCATGTCATCCGGCTTGGCAGCAGGCACCTTTCTTTCTTTACCCACTGACCCATATTTATAGCCCACCCTTTTTTAAAGATAGACTGTGTCTTTGCTTTGCAGCCCAGAACGGCCCCAAACTTGTGAGTTTTCTGGCTACCACCTCCCCATTGCTGGAATGGCTGGTGTACACCATCGTGTCAGTTTTCAGAGCTGGTCAAGGCAGGAAACCCCTGCTCTCCCACACTTGAATTTTGCAGCTGGCCCTGGTTGTGCCTGATTTGAAGGAAAAAAGCAGAAATGATGGGCTCCTGTTGCTGGGAGAAACGTGTACATCTGCTGAACCCTAATTTAGGGGAGCAGAGCCAAGTGCAAGCTGTAATTAGGCCCTTATTGTGTCAAAGCTTATGGAAAAGGCAGGCAGTAATGAGCTACTTAGAGCCTTCCTTACAGGCCCACTGAAGAAGGCTTGTCATGCCTCCTCAGGCAGATGATACAGAACAGGCTCTGAGGGGGCTTCCTGCCGAGGCCCTGCTGGGTGCTGGGGCCTTGCCCTATGAGCTTATCGTCAGTCTGAGCCAGAGGCTGGTGAACCTTTGGCCTTCCTTCCTTCCTTCCTTCCTTCCTTCCTTCCTTCCTTCCTTCCTTCCTTCCTTCCTTCCTTCCTTCCTTCCTTCCTTCCTTCCTTCCTTCCTNGTGCTGAGAATTGAATCCAGGTCCTCTGCAAGAAAATTTGGCTTATAATGTTTTAATTGGGTCTTTGTCTAGTTTTCTTATCAGAGTGATATTGGCTTTGTGAAAAGAATTTGGAAGCAATCCTTCTTTTTCCATTTTACAGAATAATTTTCTGTTGCTGTGATAAACCACCATGACCAAGGGAACTTATAAAAAGAAGAGTTTATTTGAGTTTACGATTGATGGTTCCAAGGAATCAGAGTCCATTGTGGCAGGAAGCATGGTGGCCGGGGCTGGAAGCAGCAAGCCAAGGGTCACATCTCCCAATGAGCACAGGAAGCAGAGAGAGAGAGAGACAGACAGACAGACAGACTGCAGATTGCAAGGCTTGTTAAACTCACTAAGCCTGCCCCCAATGATGTGCTTCCTCCAGCATGGCCACACCTTCTAAAACCTCCAAGAACAGTGCCACCAACTGGAGACAAAATGTCTGAATACTTTAAAGCCTATGGGGGGACACTCTCATTCAAACCACCACACCCACTAATATGTATTCTTTAGAGAAATGTTCATTTATGTTCTTCACATTGACCTGAGGAGACTCAGGTCTTTCCTGAATATGTTTGGTTGGGTTTATGTGTATGTTTTTTGATTCCTTGTATGCTTTTTGATGTCTTGTTTGCCAGAGACTCCCTCCAGCTTGACCACAGGACCTTAGGGTACTTGTACCTATAATAGCCTGCCTCAGGCAACTGCTTGTCTATAGGTTTTCTTGCAGCTTTCAAAAGCAGTGCCTGCCATTTTTCTCCTTGCACAACCTAGTTAGGTGAAACAGAAACCAGTCTTTAGGCAGTTTATAGCATTGCAAATAAGGTGCCTGTTTCAGTTCTAGGAAGAGAATATTGTGCTGACAGGTGTTATATACACTGAGACATGATTCCCCACTCAGGAAGGGGCGGTAGAGCAAAGGGTTTTGTGAAATTGCTGTGAAACTTGCTTCTTTTTGTTTTGTTTTGTTTTAGGCAGGGTCTCATATAGCTGAGGTTGCCTTCAAATTCACTGTGTAACTGGGGCTGGCCTTGAACTCCTGATCCTCCTGTCTCCATCTCCCAAGTGCTACGTTTACAGGAGAACAGGACTACATTCAGCCCTTCATTTTCAGTATGTCTCTTTCTTGATTGGATGAATGTTTGCTTCGGTACTGTAAACCTTTGACTTTTTCAGAAATCTATACCCCTTCCCTCTCCTCTAATTCCTGCTTTATCAACTCTCGTTCTTCTAGCTTCATTTTCGCTTTTTCTCTTTTTATTAAATACCCTCTGAATCTCTTTAGAACTACCTACACAGATGTGCTGGGGGACCATCTACTGGAGCATGGGTAGCTTTTCAGGGTCTGCATGTCCCTGAAGAAAACCAACTCTCCCTTCTCAAGCAGCCAGCCATTGCCATTAGCTCCTCAGCTAGGGTGGGACTTCATGAGACCCTTCTTTACCCAGTACATGCTGGGATTTTGGCTGGCTTGATCTTGGGCAAGTTTTGTATATGTAGTCCTAGCCACTGTGAGATCAGGTGTGCAGCTGCCCTGTCATATCCAGCTAATACTAGTTTATGACAGACATCTGCTCTCCTTGGGTCTTAGTTTTCCAGCCCCTCTTCCTTGATGATACCTGACACCTGGGGAGCGGAATAATATAGATGTGTCATTTAGAGCTTAGCCCTCCACCCATTGTGAGTCTGTGTTAATCACCATCTGCTTCTCTTTTGAAGAACTTAGGAGGTAGTTTATTACCAAATCCATTTTGTGTGCTAGGTTCTCACTTGGGGCCTATGATTAGCCAGCCAGGGGTTTTGAACCTAGTTAAGCAGTACAAGGCATGGGTTCTATCTTGTGGACTAGGTATTTAATTCAATAAGAAGGTGGTTGGTTTTTCCCTACATCCTACTATTGAACAGATAGGCATATTTATGAGGCCAATTGTTATTTTAGCTCCCATGGTTCACAGCTGGGTAAGATTGTTGATGATTTTTCTCACCCAGTGATAGAGTCTTTCAGGACTGTGAAAGCTAACTAGTAGCAGTGAAGCTTTCATGTGAGTACCAACTTGATTTCTCTGTGTTCTGTGACTCAGATATGTGATATCTTCAGCTATAGGATCTTGCCGTTAAGTTCTACAGGGTAACGAGCAATGGCAGTAGTCTGTTGTGGAGTGGGGGGAGCAGTGATGACATGGACAGACGGTTATCTGGGGCTTTTTTATTTGATAGCCTGTGGTGACTGGGGAAGGAAGGCATTGTCACCCAGAACACTGCCAGAGATATCACCAGTCCTGATTTCAAGTTAAACTATGGAAATAACACCGGCATAAAAAGACACATTGATCTGCGGAATAGAGTTAGAGACCCACATGTGAGCCCATGCTTTTTTTTTGGGGGGGGTTCCTTCTTGAGGAAGGGTCTCCCTGTAGCCCCAGCTGTCCTGGAACTCACTCTGTAGACCAGGCTGGCCTTGAACTCACAAAGATCCACCTGCCTCTGCCTCCCGAGTGCTAGGATTAAAGGCGTGCGCCACCTTGCCCAGCAAGCCCACGCTTTTAAAGGCACATGAGTTTTGAGAAAGAGGCCAAAAGTACATATTGGCGGAAAGACAATCTTCAACAAATGGTGCTGGTCACATTGGGTTCTTATCGGCACTAGAATGAAACTAACTTATTATCTCACCCTACATAAAACTCAACTGCAAGTGCATCAGGAACCTCAATATAAGACCTGATACCCTGAATCTGTTAGAGGAGAAAGAAGGGAATACACTTGAACTTACAGGTGCAGGAAAGCAGCACTTTCCTGTCAGGAACTCAGTAGCATCAGCATTAAGACCAACAATTGAGATATGGGATCTCAAGAAACTAAAAAGCTTCCGTACATCAAAGAACACCATCATTTGAATGAAGAGAAGGTCTACAGAACTGGAATGATTTTTCCCCAGTTGTACATCTGACGGAGGGTTATCATCTAGAATATACAAAGGACTCAAACTACACACCAAGAAAAGAGCCACTTAAATTGGTAGAAAACTAAATAGACAATTCTCAGAAGAAGTACAGTGGGATGTGGTGGCGCATGCCTTTAATCCTAGCACTCTGGAGGCAGAGGCAGGTGGATCTCTGTGAGTTCAAGGCCAGCCTGGTCTACAGAGTGAATTCCAGGACAGCTGGGGCTACAGGGAGACCCTGTCTCGAAAAGACCAAAATAAAATTATTTATGTTCATGTGTGTCATGCCTGCATGTACATAAGTGTACCCATGTCATCATGCAGTGCCCATGGAGCTAGAATTATGGACAGTTGTTAGCTGCCATGTAGATGCTGGGATTTGACCCTGGATCATCATTTTTTTTTTTAATTTTTAAAAATTTTATTTATTTTGCATGTGCATGAATGTACTGTCTGTATGTAGGTCTGTGCACCCGTGTCGTGCAATGCCTTGGAGGTCAGAAGAGGGTCTCGGATTCCCCTGGAACTGGAGTTCTCCTGGAATTAGAATTACAGACGGTTCTCAGCTACCATGTAGGTGCTGGGGATTGAACCTGGGTCCTCTGCAAGAGCGGTCGGCGCTCTTAACCGTTAGGCCCTCTCTCCAGCCCTTTTTTTTTTTATCTTAATATTTTTATGTAGTTATGTGGCAACAGGTGGGAAGAGGGCGTCGGGTACTCTGGGACGGGAGTTAGGGGCAGCTGTTAGTTGCCATTTGAGTGCTGGGAATAGAACCCAGATCCACTGCAAAAATAGCCAGTGTTGGGCTGGAGAGATGGTTCAGTGGTTAAGAGTGCTGACTGCTCTTGCAGAGGACCCAGGTTTGATTCCCAGCACCCACATGGCGGCTAAGAACCGTCTTTAAGCCAGGCATGGTGGCACACGCCTTTAATCCCAGCACTTGGGAGGTAGAGGCAGGTAGATCTCTATGAGTTCAAGGTCAGCCTGGTCCACAGAGTGTGCCCCAGGTCAGATGGGGCTACAGGGAGACCCTGTCTCGAAAAGACCAAAAAAAACCAAAAAACGCCCCATCCATTTTCTTTTTAAAATTTCATTTTAAAGGTTTGTTTTATATGTATGAATATTTTGCCTGCATGTAGGTAAGTGAACCATATGCCTATAATGCCTGTGGAGGCCAAAAGTGGGTGCTGGGAACCAAAACCAGGTCCTCTGCAAGAGCAGCCAGTGCTCTTAATTACTGACCCAGCTCTCTAGTCCCCATCCCCTTCATTTTTGAGGCAGGATATTACTGTGCTGTCCTGGAACTCTATGTAGACTAGGCTGGCCTCAGACTCACAGAGATACCTGTCTCTGCTGTCCCCTAATGCTGGGATTAAAGGTGTGTACCACCACGCCTACCTTGTTTCTGAGTGTGTGTGTGTGTGTGTGTGTGTTTAGAGAGGCCTGAGGTTGATATTTGGAGTGATGCTCTCTCACTTTACCACCATATTTAATGAGGTGGGGTCTCTCAGTCAAATCTGGGGGTCCCGTCTCTACCTTCAGATGCTTGCCATTCCTGCTTGGCATTTATGTGGGTTCTGAGGATCCAAATGCTAGTCGTCACTCTTCACCCTGAGCCTTCTCCGCAGCTCACAGACAGCTGTCTAACTTTGGGGTCATCTAGAAACCTGGGAGTAGTGAACTTGCACTTAGCCTGGAGAATCCTGTCCCAGCCTGTTAAGGAGGTGTCTGCACCGTGCAGTGAAAGCCATACTTGAGTGGGCTGTGTGTGATCCACTGTGCCGGCCGTCCTTGAGTGGGCTGTGTGTGATCCACTGTGCCAGCCATCCTTGAGTGAGCTGTTTGTGATCCACTGTGCCCGCAAATGCCTCCTCACTTGGTTCCCGTGTCTGTCTCCTCCACTACCACTGAGAGGACGGCAAGGCAAAGACCTGTCCCCTGGTGCTGCTCCTGGGAGCGGCAAGCATGCACCAAGCCCTTTCTTCTGCCTTCTTTCTCTCTGAGGCCCGAGTGCCTGTAGTTCACTCTGGTGGATTTTCCAGCCTTTCTCCCAAGCCTGGGGTCAAGCCTCTGGCATGCTTCCTGTGTGCTAGACCCAGTGGCCCTCTGGGTGTAGCCTCATTTACAGACAGGACAGTTGTGGAGCAGGGTAGATCAGGATGGCAGGTCTCCAGGGCCCTCCCTGTAGGAAGCCATGGGTGGGAGTGGTTCTGGGAGGAGGCGGCTGTCTACCGCTGAGGAGAAGCAGGGATGGCTGGCTGACCTTGCTGTACTTCGTACCCATCCTGCCTGCTTTTGGGTCCCAGACTGTTATTCAGTCCCTAGTCTGTGAGGCTTGTTCTTATTCTTGCTTGTATAGTGTTCCGTGGCCTATGTGTCAGCCTCTCTGACATTGAATGTGTTTCTGGCTACATAGTCCTAGGACTTGGAATGCACTTGGTGGGAAACCCGAGTAGACTGTAGGAGGAGGAGCAGGTGGCCAGGTTCCTGGCCCCAGCTGTAGGCCCTCCCCTCAGCTTCACGGCTGATTGGATTGATGGCCTTTGCTCAGTATCCCAGTCTCACGTCAGCGTTGTCTGTCCACTATTTCTCAGTCCCACCTGGCCAGCAGAGCCACTCGTTCCCCCTCCCAGCCTGCCCTGGTACCTCCCCTGGATCCCCACTCTGCACATGGGCCTCCTGGCTGCCTGTGGGACCCCCAGTTCCTTCTCAGGCTTCGCACATTGTTCTTCTGTCTCTCGTTGAGACAAGGTCTCGTGTACCCCTTACTGGTCTTGTAGTCATGTGCAACTGAGGATGAGCTTGCACTCCCCTCCTGTCTTTACTGTCCTGCACCCTCCAACACTATGATTACAGGCATGTACCACCATGTCCACGTTTTTCTATAGTTCTAGAAATAGAACTCAGGTCCTCACACTTATGTATCCATTGAGCCATCTCCCCAGGCCCCTGTTATTTATTTGCTTTGAGACAGAATCTTGCAGTGTATCCCTGGCTGGCCCTTAAGCCTGCAATCCTCCTGTCTTAGCCTCCTGAGTGCTAGGAGACAGATGTCTGCCAGCACAGCTGGACTTTCTGCTGCCTTGGACTTGTGGACACACTGAGGAAATCGGCCCAGGGATGGAGGAGAGAGGCCAGCAACACTGTCTAGAGCCCTAGGACATCCCCACGCCTTGATGAAGAAGGAGATGTCCTGGAGACCCTGCCCCCAACATAGCCCCCAGGGACTCTCAGAGCTGCCCTGTCAGCAGGCACTGTCTCAGCTGGCATGACACTCGTCAGCCGGCTGATACACCCTGGCACAGCCAGGCCAGCCCCAGAGGAAGAGGTAGACTCTGGACACAGCTCTGTCTGTCATGGGCACAGGGTCATGTCTGTCTGCTGTGTGGGTAGATGTGGTCTTTCTAGAAGGTAGCAGCCTTGTAGCCTGGGATGTCCCAGCTCACCAGGAACCAAGCAGGAATAAGCTTGGCCTTGAACTCCTGTTCTTGTGCTCACATGCCAGGGCTGCAGCTGCGCAGCACTGGGCCTCTACTAGAAAGGACAAGTGGAAACCAGATGAAGGGACCATGGCCAGGTGTCTGCCTGTGGTTTAGGCCACAGTGCCTGTCTGTGTCACAACACTGACTTCCTGGTGGCAGGTGGAAGCCAGGCAGACAGAAGTGTCTCCCTTGATGGTACTACAAGGTGGCACTGCCTGGCAGAGCTCCCAGGAGTTTGTGGCAGGCCCTTTTGTGGTAAAAGGGCAAGCCACTGAGATTTGTTCCCAGTAGTACTGGGTAAAAAGAGTTCTTTTGAGACAGGGTCTCATGTAGCCCCGACTGACCTCAGACTTCCAGCCCTCCTGCCTCTACCTCCTGAGTGCTGAGATTGTAGGCCTGTGTCTGTTCATGCAGTGCTAGGGGCGGAGCCTGGGCTTCAAGCATGCTGGGCAAGGCTCCACCCACTGACCCCCCAGCTCCAGCCTGGTTGGGTTTTTTGTTGTGTTTTATTTTTGAGAGCAGGTCTTCTAATTGTGTAACCCAGGTTGGCCTGGGACTTCTGACCTAACCCTACCTCCACTTTCTAAGTGCTGGGATTACAGGCATGGGCCACCATAGTGCTTTTTCTTTTTTTTTTTTTTTTTTTTTTGAGACAGGGTCTCCCTGTAGCTCTTGCTGTCCTGGAACTCACTCTGTAGACCAGGCAGGCCCTGAACTCACAGAGATCAGCCTGCCTCTGCCTCCCAAGTGCTAGGATTAAAGGCCTGCGCTGCCACGCCTGGCGGTTTTTCTTTTTTTTAGATAGAGGGTTTTAGATAGGGCTCTACCACTGAGCCACCTCCTCAGCAACAAGCCTTTTTTTCCACTCTTAATGCAAGGTCCGCTATATAGCCCCGGCTGGCCTAGACCAGGCAGGTCTCTGTCTCACAGAGATCCCCTTCTGACTAACAAATGTCTGTAACTCCAGTTCCAGGGGATCCAACTGAGGCCCTGATGCCCTTCTCTGATCTCCACAGGAACTGCATGTAGGTGATGCACTTATATGCAGGCAAAAACTCATATATTTTTAAAAAATGTGTATTTTTTTAATTAAAAGAAAAAAGAAGCCTCCAGTCTGCTGACCTCCCCTTTGGACATTTGTGACAAGACTTGTCATTCCTTGCACTGTCACCGTTAGCAAAAGCCATTCTGTTTCTACGGTTTCATTTATTTATTTATTTATTTATTTATTATTTATACACGATTACATTACAAATAAAATCTAGACTCGTGTCCCCCTCCTTACCCTCCACCCCACCAGAGCTCATGCATTTTGCAAAACATGTTTTTCATCTTTTTCTCAGTCTTTCTCAAAATTCTTGATTCAGAAGTTGACTGTTTCGAGCAGAAGTTCACCGCTTCAGTCAGTTCTTTGATGCAGTCTTTTCTGTTGTTGTTGTTGTTCTTTCCAATATGCATCACTCCCAAATACTTGGACAAAAGCTCAAGGGGCAGTGTACAAGAAATATTTAGAACTAGAGGGGCTGGAGAGATAGCCTAGCTGTTAAGAGCACCGACTGCTCTTGCAGAGGACCCGGGTTCGATCCCCAGCACCCACATGGCGGCTAAGAACCGTCTGTAACTCCAATTCCAGGAGAACTGCAGTTCCAGGGGAATCCGAGACCCTCTTCTGACCTCCGTGGCATTGCACAACACGGGTGCACAAACCTACATGTAGACAGTACATTCATACACATACAAAAATAAATAAAAAATTAAAAAAAAAAAAGAACTAGGTAACTGGCGCTAGCATCCACAGATGAGGGGTACCATTCGTTGTTTGTTTTTCTGGGACTGTGTTACTTCACTTAACATAATATCTTCTAGTTCCATATCTTCTAGTTCCATCCATTTACCTGTAAAGTTCATGATGTCATCTTTCTTTACTGCTGCATAGAACTCCATTGTGTAGATGTACCACATTTTCTCTACTCGTCAGTTGAGGGGCATTTGGGTTGGTTCCAGCTCCTTGCTATTGTGAAGAGAGCTGAAATAAACATGGTGAAATAAACACCATCTCTGTGGTGGGGTGAGTCTTGGGGGTACATGCCTAGGAATGGTATGGCTGGGGTGGGTGGCAAGTTCATTCCAAGTCTTCCAAGGGTTCTCCACACTGCTTTCCATATTTCCAGCAGTGGATGAGTGTTCCCCTTTCCTCATGACCTCTCCATCACTTGGTATCATTTATTTTCTTGATCCTAGCCAGTCTTATCAGAGTGAGATGATATCTTAAGGTGGTTTTAATTTGCATTTCCCTAATTATTAGCAACATTGAACTCTTTTTTTTGGTGTTGCATACTTTTATTTTATTTTATGTTTATTTATTTTTGGTCTTTTTGAGACAGGGTCTCCCTGTAGCCCCAGCTGTCCTGGATCTCGCTCTGTAGACCAGGCGGGCCTTGAACTCACAAAGGTCCGCCTGCCTCTGCCTCCCAAGTGCTAGGATTAAAGGCATGCGCCACCATGCCCGGCTGAACATTTTTTAAGATGTTTCTCAGCCATCTCTAATTCCTCACTTGTGAAGTCTCTGTTCAGCTCTTTGCTCCATCTTTTAAGTTTTTTTTTTTTTTTAATTTTCATGTGTATGAATGTACTGTCTGCATGTAGGTTGGTGCACCCGTGTTGTGCAATGCCATGAGGGCGTCGAGTTCCCCTGGAACTTAGCCCGTGTGGGTGCTGGGAATCGAACCCCGGTCCTCTGCAAGAGCAGTTGGCGCTCTGTCTTTCCAGCCCCTGGAAATCAATGCTTTGTCAGATGTATCTGCAGTGAAGGTTTCCTCCCACTCTGTGGGATTTCTTTTCACTTCCTTGATTGTTTCTTTTGATGTACAGAAGCTTTTGAGTTTAATGAGGTCCCATTTGTCAATTGTCCACCTTAATTCTTGTGCAGCTGCTGTCTGATTTAGGAAGTCTTTTACTACTCCTATCTTGTAGTCTGCTGCCAACTTTTTCTTCTATCACCTTCGGAGTTTTGGGTTTCACGTTGAGGTCTTTGATCCATCTGGAGTTGACTTTTGTACAGGGTGAGAGGTAGGGGTTTAATTTCATTCTTCTACAAGTGGTGATCCAGTTTTGCCAACACCATTTGCTGAAGATGCTGTCTTTTCTCCATTGTGTCTTCTTGGCCCCCTTGTCAAATATGAGGTGGCTGAAATTGTATGTGCTCAAGTTTGGATCTTCAATTTTGTTCCATTGGTCTACTGGTCTGTTTTTGTGCCAGTACCAAGCTGTTTTTATGACTATATCCCTGTAGTATAGTTTGAAGTCTGGTATAGAGATCCCCCCTGTATTGCTCTTTTCACTCAGGGTTGCTTTGGCTATTCGGGGTCTTTTGTTTTTCCAAATGAAATTGAGGA
>VZQC01007541.1:586947-598222 GCA_009823505.1 Rhizomys pruinosus | reverse complement strand
TGCTTCTGTGTGGTGGGTGGACGTTGATGCTGGGAGTTTTCCTGGATGGTTCTCCCTTACGTATTGGGGCAGAGTCTCTCACTTGAACTCAGAGCTGGGTGAATATGCTAATCTGGCTAGCCTGCTTGCTAGGAATCCTATTTCTACCTCTTGAACATTTGATATAGGAGAGCCTGTATCTGCCTGGCATTAACATGGGGCTGGGGAGCTGACTGGTTGGTCTTGTTTTTTTTATTTTTATTTTTGGTTTTTTTTTTGTTGTTTTAGACAAGGGTTCTCCCTGTAAACCCAGCTGTCCATGGAACTCAATTGTAGAACAGGCTGCCTGAGAAAACTCACAAATTCTGCCTGCCCTCTAGCCTCACAAGTGCAGATTAAACAGACGATGTTGCCACACACCGGGACACTCGCCGCAGGACTTTGTGTCTTTCTATGCTTGCGTTCAAATGCCTTTGCCTGCGGAGCTAATTTCTCTATTCTGCCCTTGTTGGTTTCAATTATTGTATGCTGGGGTGATCCAAACAACTACCCTCCTGGACATGCTAGGGCAAGGGTTGTACTGCTGAGGCATGCCCCTCAGCCCCTCACTGCTAAGTCACCCCCTACCCCCATTTGTTGCATTTTTGTATGAGTTTTAAAGTATAAGTTGAGAGTTGGATTTTGGGGGGTTTTGCTTAACAGTTCCCAGCTTTTATAGCAGTGTTGGTGGAAATCTCATTTTGGCAAAATAAAAAGCTAAGGTGTTTTGAACAAAACCCTGGATTCCATCTCTAGAAAGGAAGAGAGAGAGATGCGAGGGGGATAGGCGACGAGAGGAGATTGATTTGTTGATATTGTAGACTCAGGGCTGGCCTTGAACTCACAGAGATCCCCTTTGCCTCTGCCTCTGCCTTTGCCTCCCTAGTATTGGGTTTATAGGCTTGCACCACCATACTGGCTTTATTTTTATTTTTATTTGTATGAGGGTTTGCCTGCATATATCTATATGTGGACAACAGTACTATGGAGGCCAGCAGAAGAGGGATTCAGATCTCTGGAACTGGAGTTCTGGAATTGGAGTTTAAGACGGTTCTTGGTCGCCATCTGGGTGCTGGGAACAGATCTAAGTTCCTCTGCAAGAACTGTCAGCCCTCTTAAACACTTTGGCGCAGAAGACTCCTGCATAGCTGAGATGACCTTGGACTCCTGATCCTCCGTCTGCTTCCCAGGTGCTGAGACTAAATGAGTGTACCACCCGCACCCTAGACGGTAGTTGCACGCCTGCCAGTGGCAGGTTACGGTACTGAGGATGACCTTGGACTCCTGATCCTCCGTCTGCTTCCCAGGTGCTGAGATGACAGTGTGTACCCCAGCACCTGACTGTGTAGTGCTGCATGCCAGGGCAGTACTCTACCAAGTCAGCTACATCATCAACCTTGTACTACCTTCCTTCCTTCCTTCCTTCCTTCCTTCCTTCCTTCCTTCCTTCCTTCCTTCCTCCTTTCCTTTCCTTTCCTTTCCTTTCCTTTCCTTTCCTTTCCTTTCCTTTCCTTTCCTTTCCTTTCCTTTCCTTTCCTTTCCTTTCCTTTCCTTTTCTCTCTTTCTTTCTTTTTTTTTTTTTTTGTCTTTTTGAGACAGGGTCTTGCTGAACGGCCAGCTGTTCTGAAACTTGATGTGTAGACCAGACTGGCCTTGAACTCAAAGAGATCTGCCTGCCTCTGTGAGTGCTGGGACTAAAGGCATGTGACAGTCTAGAGGACAGCCCCAGGTGAACTTCCATCTTGTTTGAGGCAAGGTCTCCTATTTGTGCTCCGTCTGTCAGGCTAGCACTCGGGGGGTGGGGGTGGGGGCTCTTCTGTCTCTGCTTCCCACCTCTCTGCAGGAGTGATGTGGTTCCAGATATGCACTATCACCTCCAGGTTTGCATAGCCATGTGGATGCTGAGATTCAAACCTGATTCTACTGCCAGAGCAGACAGCGCTCTTAACCCTGAGCCATCTCTCTAGCCCCTGCATTGACCTTTGGCACCCAGGCAGCTGTATGATTCATTTCCTCCCTTACCCTGAGGACTCCAGGTAAACATCTCCTCCCTTAGAGTCACTCCCTAGCTACTCTGCTTAAATGTCACCAGGTCATCATTCTGTTCCCTCCTACTCTGTAATTGTTTTAGAAACACTTCTCATTCCCTGTGTTGGCCTATAATTCCTGTTCCTGGGTACACCCCTGCCTTGAGGTGCCTGGCCTGTCCCCCTCCCTTGTCATCTTATTCTGGAGCACTCAGCAAGGGGTGGGGCCTGCCCTTTGACACACCTGACTTGGGTCCCACCTGGCTTGGGCCAAACCACCTGGTTGGTGCTTCCTGGAGCTAGGTCACACAAGGTTTCAGGAAAGGCTATTTGGCTACAGTAATACATGGACAGGCCCAGGCCTTCCTGGGGGTATTCATGTGGGCCAGCAGTTGGGTGGGGGGATCTCATGTAGCTCAGACAGGCCTGGAACCTGGAGGAAGTTGGCCTTGAACTTCTGAGTGCTGTGTGATTTGTGTGCTGCTGGGACTGTACTTTCTGCATGCCAGACAAGGGCTCACTCTACTCCCTGAGTCCCAGCCCCAATTACATTCCTGGATTTTATATAGCTACGTAAAATCACGTGTCTGTATGACATCACAGTAGAAGCTACACTGTCTAGGGGGACAGAGAAGACTGACAGGAGAGGGGTGGGGTGTATGTGGTGTACACTTACACAAAAATGTCCTCGTCTAACACAGTACCACGTGCAGGGCAAACCCTCACAAAAGCTTTAAGGAAAAGAAAGAAATGAGAGTTTTTGTCTTCATGGACAGAGACACATGCACGAGCCTCCTATAAGAAAAGTCCAGAATCTGTATATCTGTCTTCATGGACAGAGACACATGCACGAGCCTCCTATAAGAAAAGTCCAGGGGCTGGAGAGATGGCCTAGCGGTTAAGAGCGCCGACCGCTCTTGCAGAGGACCCGGGTTCGATCCCCAGCACCCACATGGCGGCTGAGAACCGTCTGAAACTCCAACTCCAGGAGAACTCCAGCTCCAGGGGAATCCGACGCCCACTTCTGACCTCCGCGGCATTGCACGACACGGGTGCACAGACTTGCATGCAGACAATACATTCGTACACATACAGAAATAAATAAAATTAATAAAAAAAAAAAAGAAAAGTCCAGAATCTGTATATCTGTCTTCATGGACAGAGACACATGCACGAGCCTCCTATAAGAAAAGTCCAGAATCTGTATATCTGTCTTCATGGACAGAGACACATGCACGAGCCTCCTATAAGAAAAGTCCAGAAGAGGTCAATTCCCACAGACAGAAAGTAGACAAGTGGTTGACAGGAGGCAGGTGGTAGGGACTGCTCTGTGGACACTTGGCTCTGAGGATCACAACATCAGAAAGCCAGGGGGCAGGACTGCTCTCCTTCAAACAGACAAGAACAGTCCACAGCAAGGCCTGAGATGTGCTTTCCAGAAAGACCTTCAAGCCAAAGCCATCAGGCAAGCAGGAGGACCCACAGCTGCCGCGCTCCAGTAGAACAAATGGTTCCGTTGATAGGACAGAAACCCCACTGCTGGAGGTAAATGAGCAAGACACGGTCAAGAGTGCAGGGTCCACCCGGGCTCCAGTGTGGCAGAAGGCTGGAGAGCTGGCCCAGCGGCGAGGAGCCTGGTTTTCTGCAGAGGACCCCGATTCTGTTCCCAGCACCTACAGGTGGCCACTCCAGTTCCAGAGGATCTGACGCTCACTTCTGTTCTCCATGGGCATTGCACACATGTGGTGCACTTACGTCTCTGTCTCTGAGACTGACTCCGCCTATGCTGCTGATCTCTGATTCCATCCGCTTTGCTGCAAGGGACATGATTTGCTTCTTTATATCTGAAAAATGTCCCTTGTATATTTAGCACATTTTTTTTTTTTAATTTTATTTATTTCTGTATGTGTATGAATGTACTGTCTGCATGCAGGTTTGTGCACCCGTGTCGTGCAATGCCGTGGAGGTCAGAAGAGGGTCTCAGATTCCCCTGGAACTGGAGTTCTCCTGGAATTGGAGTTTCAGACGGTTCTCGGCCGCCATGTGGGTGCTGGGGATCGAACCCGGGTCCTCTGCAAGAGCAGTCAGCGCTCTTAACCGCTAGGCCATCTCTCCAGCCCTATTTAGCACATTTTTCTATCCATTCCTCCGTTGGTGGACACCTGGGTTAGTTCATAACTTAGCCGTTGTGAGCCTCTGTGTCGTACGTTGCTCTGTAGCCCTTCTGCTCAGTACCCAGGGGGGATGGCAGGGCTGGAACACCGGGTGCTGCGATTGCTCTCCTGCTGCGCTCCACCCTGAGTCAGCCCCACCTCCTGTATTTTAAGGCAGAGTCATCTACTGAAGTTCTCTAGACTAGGCTGGCCTCCAGCTCTAACAGACCTGCCTGCTTCTGCCTCTGCTGTTCTGGGACTAAAGGATTTGCCAGCACACCTGGCCTCTAATTCCTGGTCTCAACCAGGTCTCCTCCCTTCACCTTCCCTGTGCTACAAAGACAGGTGTGCACCACCATACCTGGTTTATGTGGTGCTGTGGTTGAAGCCAGGGCTTACTCAAGGGTCTGCTCACTGAGCCACAGTGCTGCCCTCCTCCTTGAAAACAAATTGGCTTTGTGACTATAATCTCAGTACCTGGGAGGACGAGCAGATCTCTATGAGGTAAAGGCCAGCCTGGACTATAGAGTGAGCCCCTATCTCTCTCTGTCTCTCTCTCTCTCTCTCTCTCTCTCTCTCACTCACACACGCACGCACGCACGCACGCACGCACATAATATCAAACAAAAAGCCAGATTAGACTTTCCTGGACCTATGGCTAGTCTCAGGAACAGTCTCAGGACATCTTTCCGTTACATTATTTCACCTCAAGCATGGTGTGCTTGATGACTTTTGTGTCTTTTTTTTTGTCCTTTTGAGACAGGGTTTCCCTTTAGTCTTAGCTGGCCTGGAACTCTCTCTCTGTAGACCAGGTGGTCTTCAACTCACAGAGATCCGCCTTCCTCTGCTGGGATTAAAGGCATGCGCCACCATGCTCAGTGTCATTTTTTTTTTTTTAATGTGTATGAATGTATTGTCTGCATGCAGGTCTGTGCACCCGTGTCGTGCAATGCTGCGGAGGTCAGAAGAGGGCATTGGATTCCCCTGGAACTGGAGTTCTCCTAGAATTGGAGTTACAGATGGTTCTCAGCCTCCATGTGGGCGCTGGGGATCGAACCCGGGTCCTCTGCAAGAGCGGTCGGCACTCTTACCCACTGAGCCATCTCTCCAGCCCCAGAATTTTTTTAAACAATAAATTAAAATTTAAAAACAAAGCAAAACAAAACAGACTAATGTTTATCATGAATATAAACACACAAGTCATCAACAAAGCATCAGGTGAACAAGACCAGCAGCAAAAATTCAATTCCTAGCACCCACACGGCGGCCAAGAACTATCCTTTTTTTTTTTTTTTTTTTATTTCTTTTATGTGTATGAATGTACTGTCTGCATGTAGGTCTGTGCACCCATGTCGAGCATTGCCTTGGAGGTCAGAAGAGGGCGTCGGATTCCCCTGGAACTGGAGTTAAAGATGGTTTTCAGCCACCATGTGGATGCTGGGGATCAAAGAACCCTGGTCCTCTGTAAGAGCAGTCAGCGCTCTTAACCTCTAGGCCATCTCTCCAACCCCCAGAGCTATCCTTAAAATAAGCCAGGTGTGGTGCACACGCCTTTAATCCTAGCACTCTGGAGGCAGAGGCAGGCAGATCTCTGTGAGTTCAAGGCCAGCCTAGTCTACAGAGTGAGTTCCAGGACAGCTGGGACTAAAGGGAGACCCTGCCTCAAAAATAAATAAATAAATAAATAAATAAATAAATAAATAAATAAATAAAATTATTAACCAGGAATGATGGTGCACACCCTTAATCTTAGGACTCTGAAGGCAGCCAGCCTGGTCTACATAGCAAGTTCCAGGCTAGCTGGCGCAATAGGGAGACCCTATCTCAATAAGGCTAAAAAAATTTTTATTTTTTTCAAAGCCAACTTTTTATTGAAGCTTTGTGCATTTCATACAGAATTTCCAATCAAATCTAGACTGGGCCCCCTTCCTGCCCCCCACTCCACCAGAGCTCATGCATTCTGCCAAGCGTGTCTTTCATCTTTTTCTCAGTCCCTTCAAAAATTTTCGATGTAGAAGTTTACTGTTTCGAGCAGAGGTTCACCGTGTCAGTCAGTTCTTTGACCCAGTCCTTCTGCCTTTGTTGTTGTTGTTATTCTCTCCAATTTGCATCACTCCAAAATATGCACATATGCATGCCGCATATATCATAGGTTTTAGCATCTTCAGCTTATGATTTTTTTTTTTTTTTCGTTGTTAGGCTGAAAGATGTCATGTGTGAAGGCTCCTCCTTGGCAAGCCCAAACCACCATCAGTTCTGACCTCGTGTTCCACACTGGGATTTTCCCTTCCCATGGTCACCAAATGAGGTCCAGTAAGCACCACGTCCTGTCTTGATCTTTCCTGTACTGGTCATGTCTGCTGCCTATCTGTCTCTGGAGGGTTGATAGAGCTGTCCTGTGAGGGTCTCAGCACCCCACAGTCATTTCTCCATACTCTGAGCAGTTGTGAGTCTGCTTTAACTGCTTCCCACTGCAAACGGGAGCTTCTCTGAGGATGCCTTAGAGAACTTAGAACATAGGCATTTGGTAGACAGCTATAGTGGGTTCTCCCCTAAAGCCTGAGACCTCCCTGTTGGCCAAGTTCACAGAACCAGGCATGAGTTCACTTCTGTGGTATGGGTCTCAAAACTAGCATGATGTGGTTGGTTACCCTGGTAATAGTCATCATGCCACTATGGCACCCACAGAGTGTCTTCTAGACAGGTTGCTGTTGTCAGTGGTTGGCCACAGTTGAGTAGGCTGGTTGATGACTTCCCACCACAGACTGCACAGGTGGCACCATCCAACTTGAAAGCCAGCAGGGAGGAGGCTTCCTGCTCTGATCCAGTTTGAGTTTTTTGTAGACTCCACCCAGCATGTGTGGAATTTTCAGCAGCTCTTACCATCTTGTGGTGAGCAGCCAAGAGCTCTGTGATGCAGGAGGTTCTCTGGGAACCTGACAGTGTCTGTGATGCAGGAGGGAACCTGACAGTGGCTGTGATGCAGGAGGTTCTCTGGGAATCTGACAGCGGCTGTGATGCAGGAGGTTCTCTGGGAACCTGACAGTGGCTGTAATGCAGGAGGTTCTCCGGGAACCTGACAGCGGCTGTGATGCAGAAGGGAACCTGACAGCGGCTATGATGCAGGAGGTTCTCTGGGAACCTGACAGCAGCTGTGATGCAGGAGGGAACCTGACAGCGGCTGTGATGCAGGAGGGAACCTGACAGTGGCTGTGATGCAGGAGGGAACCTGACAGCGGCTGTGATGCAGGAGGTTCTCTGGGAACCTGACAGCGGCTGTGATGCAGGAGGTTCTCTGGGAACCTGACAGCGGCTGTGATGCAGGAGGTTCTCTGGGAACCTGACAGCGGCTGTAATGCAGGAGGTTCTCTGGGAACCCCGACCAGTGGCTCTGTGATCACAGGAGGGACCCTGCCACGCGGCCTCCTGACCTTGATCCGCAGGACCGGGCACCTGAAACAAGCGCTGTGATGCCAGCGACCGGGAACCTGACAGTCGGCCCCTTTGTGATGCAGCGATTTTCGGGAAACCTGACATGCAGCGTGTGGAGGCAGAGGAGACCCCTCCCCCTTCTATAACACCGGGGGGTGTGCCGGGGCTCGGGGTTGGCGCGGGGGTGGGGTTGGTGTGTTTGAGCGTGCTTCTCCCCGCCCGCCCCGTCCCCCCCTCCCCCCTGGGATACCCCTGACAGCCGGCTGCTGGCTTGCAGGATGTTCTCTGGGCCCTCCTCTATCCGCGGCTTCTGTGCTGCCTGGCGGGAAACCTGGACATGTGGGTGTGCTGCCGGCGGACCCTTGACAGCGGCTGTGATTGCACGGAGGTTCTTGGAGAAATTGCCAGCGTGCTTTGATGCCGCGGAGGTTCTCGGAGGACCTGCCAGCGGCTGTAATGCCGGCGGCTTCTCTTTTGGGAACCTGCCCGCGGCCCTGTGATGCCGGAGGCTCTCTGGGAACCTGACCGTGGCTGTGTGCTGCCAGGTTCTCTTGGGATCCCCTGCAGTCGCACTGTGAGCAGGAGGGAATCTGACAGCGGCTGTGATGCAGGGGGTTCTCTGGGAACTGGACCGCGCCTAGTGATGGTGTGGATGCACGGAGTTCCTCTGGGAAAACACCTGACAAGGCTGTGATGCGAGGAGTGGGTTCTTCTGGGACCACCTGCAGCGGCTTGTTTTTACTGAAGGCACTTTACGTTCTTGGGAACCTGACATCGGCTTATTTTATGATAGATGCAGGAGTGGAACCTGACAGCGGCCTGTGATTGCAGAGAGGTTTCTCTGGGAACCTTGCCGACCCGCATTGCCTCTGTGATGTGCGGAGGTTCTTGGGAACCCTGACAGTTGGCTATCAGCAGGAGGTTTCTGGCGCAAACCTGACAGGTGGCGTGATCGCAGCGTTCTCTGCGAAACGAACAGCCAGGCTTCCAGGGAAGGGTCCCACACCTGGTTCTGGGGTCTTTTACCCATCCACATGCTTTGGGGAGGAACTTCTTTGGGGATGACCTGTTGCTAAGTTAGAATTTCAGCCTCCTAGACGGGCCTCTTGGACCAGGCTATGACGGATGATGGTTGCTGACTTTCTTCACTGCCTCCTGGAAACGGCCATCAGGGCTGTGCATTCTTTGTGGAGTTTCATAGTCCTTCAAAGCCCTTGGGCTGTTCTCTTGTGTGGCTTATTTTTTTTTTTTGTTTTTTTTTTTTGGTCTTTTCAAGGCAGGGTCTCCCTGTAGCCCCAGCTGTCCTGGAACTCACTCCGTAGACCAGGCTGGCCTTGAACTCACAAAGATCCGCCTGCCTCTGCCTCCCGAGTGCTAGGATTAAAGGCGTGCGCCACCACGCCTCGCTAGTCTCTGGGGACTTTTTTCTGGTTAAAGCACTTGCAGTTAGTTTGTTTCTTTCTAAGATTTTCCCATTTCCCCTCAGGTGCTTAATGTCTTCTGTAGTACTTTCTCTCTCAGAAACCTTTTAATTTCTTTTTTTAAATTTTATTTTATTTAAAAATTTTTAATTTAATTTAATTTATTTATTTGGTCTTTTTTGAGACAGGTCTCCCTGTAGCTCCAGTTGTCCTGGAGCTCACTCTGTAGACCAGGCTGGCCTTGAACTCACAGAGATCCGCCTGCCTCTGCCTCCCAAGTGCTAGGATTAAAGGCATGTGCTACCACGCCCAGCTTATTTTATTATTTTTTTACGTGTATGAGTGTACTGCCTGCATGTAGGTTTGTGCACCCGTGTTCTGCAATGTCTCGGAGGTCAGAAGAGGGCGTCAGATTCCCCTGGAACTGGAGTTAAAAATGGGTCTTAGCCGCCATGTGGGTGCTGGGAATCGAACCAGGGTCCTCTGCTAGAGCAGTCGGTGCTCTTAACTGATGAGCCATCTCTCCAGACCCTTAATTTCTTTTTTTTAAAAAATTAATACATAGGGAGTTCAAGCTGGCTGGGGCTACAGGGAGACCCTGTCTCAAAAAAGAGAGAAAAAAATGTTAATTAAGGGGCTGGAGATATGGGTTAGGGGTTAAGATCACTGGTTACTCTTCCAGAGGACCCAGGTTCCATTCCCAGCACCCACATGGCAGCTAACAATGTCCATAACTCCTGTTCCAGGGGATCCAACACTGTCTTCTTGCCTCTGGGCATTGTACACAAGTGGCGCACTTATAGACATGCAGGTAAAGCAATCATACACATAAAATGAAAATAAATCATGCACCAATTTTTCACCTTGATGTGTTGGGGTCTCCGCCTTGTGCTCCTACCTGCTTGGCTGTCCGGTTGGCCCCTCATGTGTCTCATTTCAGCAGGGTTGGCAGTGAGGTCACTTATTTTTATTCCAGGTTTAAGTAATTTGAGTCCATTTTCTTCATGGGCAAGCTAAAGACTTGTTAATTTTAAATTTTTCTCTTGTTGTTTTGTTTTGTTTCTCTCTGCTTAGATGAGCTAGCTTCAGATTCACTGGATAGCCAAGGACGGCCTTGGAGGATGGTCCTCCTGGCAGCTCCTCCCCAGTGCTGAATGACTGGTGGCTCACTTAGTTTAGGCTGGGGATGGAACCCAGAGCTTCCTGCTTGCTAGGCCAAACCCCAGTCCTCAGGGCTTCCATTTGTGTTTAAGACAGGCTCTCTCCGGGTGCTGGAGAGATGACCTAGCGGTTAGGAGTGCCGACTGCTCTTGCAGAGGACCCAGGTTCGATCTCCAGCACCCACATGGCTGCTGAGAACCGTCTTTAACTCCAGTTCCAGGGGAATCCAACGCCCTCTTCTGACTTCCGTGGCATTGCATGACACAGGTGCACAAACCTACATGCAGACAGTACATTCATACACATACAAAGAAAAAAAAAAAAAGACAGGCCCTGTATTAGTCAGGGTTCTCTAAAGAAACAGAAGCAACAGGATGAATATATATAACTATATACAATTTATTGATTTGCTCACGTGACGGAGCTCAACAGTAGCGCCGAACTGGAGAGGCCGGGAATCCAGGGAACTGCTCAGTCCGCAAGGCTGGATGTCTCAGGAGTCCCAGTCTAGTGCTGAAGGCCCGAATGGATTCCAGGAGATCTGCCAGTCTCAGTACACGCTGGGATCCGAAAGGTTGATCACAGCAGCAAGACAAACTCACCAGATGAGAGAGAGGCAAGCCGCAGGAAGAAGGAAAAGGGACCAGCTCCCGCTGCCGTGGCCTTAAATACTGCCTGCCGGCAGAAGGTAACACCCACATTTGGGGTGGGCCATCCGGGTTGAGGTGGTCCAATCAGAAGACCCTTTTCTCTTATTTGTTCCTTAGTCCAGTCAAGTTGACACCCAGGATTAACCATGACAAGTCCACCCCTTGTCAACTTGACACCCAATAAATAGCCTCTGCTTAAATGTCAATTGCAAACGATGGCAGGGTCATAATTCCACCTAACATGTTATAAGTATCTCATGTGCAATAGCAAAGCATTATATCTTAGAGTAGGTGGTAATGTCCTTGAGAAGAACTTAGTCCTTCAGTATCTAATAACCTAAATATGACAACACTTAACACATATCTCAGTTGCACATTCAAAGGGGAACACAAGTATCCACTTAATATACATA
>VZQC01007541.1:574719-586505 GCA_009823505.1 Rhizomys pruinosus | reverse complement strand
AATGTGGGCCGCCTTTGTTGGGTCAGGGTGTTGCTGGGGGGAAGGTGGTCCTGCTTTGTTGGGTCAGGGTGTTGCTAGGGGGAATGTGGGCCAGCTTTGTTGGGTCAGGGTGTTGTTGGGGGGAATGTGGGCCAGCTTTGTTGGGTCAGGGTGTTGTTGGGAATGTGGGCCAGCTTTGTTGGGTCAGGGTGTTGCTGGGGGGAATATGGGCCGCCTTTGTTGGGTCAGGGTGTTGCTGGGGGGAAGGTGGTCCTGCTTTGTTGGGTCAGGGTGTTGCTGGGAGAATGTGGGCCGGCTGTGTTGTTCCTTCCTGGTTTTCTATTTCCTTATTGATCTTTCATTCACTCGCTCCCATTTTTTTGTTGTTGTATAACCAAGGATAATCCTGACTTCCTGCCTGAGCCTCTGACAGTCCTGGGTCCTGTTTGCTAGTATGCTTAGCCCTTTCTCAGTTGGAGTTGGTGCTGAGAGCGGGGTATTGGGCTAGGGACATGGCTCTGTGGCTAAAATGCTTGCTGGGCAAGTGTGAGGATCAGAGTTTGGATCCCCAGAACCCACATAAGAAGACCTGGGCTGGAGCGATGGCCTAGCGGTTAAGAGCGCCGACCGCTCTTGCAGAGGACCCGGGTTCGATCCCCAGCACCCACATGGCGGCCGAGAGCCGTCTGAAACTCCAATCCCAGGAGAACTCCAGTTCCAGGGGAGTCTGACGCCCTCTTCTGACCTCCACGGCATTGCACGTCACGGGTGCACAGACCTGCATGCACACAGTACATTCATACACGTACGGAAATAAATTAAAAAAAAAAAAAGAAGACCTGCAGGCATGGTGGCCACCCATAACCCTAGCATCAGGGAGAAGGAGGCAGGGAATTGTTAGAACAGGTTGGCTAGCTAGGACAAACGCACCCAAGTACGTGCAAACACACCTGCACATAGACTTTGAACAACGCTTACATTTGAGAAAGAAAAAGGAAAAGGAAGTAGAGTTTTGAAGTTTACACCTGTTGTTGAATTGTCTGTTTCCCCTACCTAGTCGTGTACACAGTCACATAGAGTTCCTTGTCTATACCCATCCGCCAACTCTAGTCACTGACTTGTAGGGAACTCTTAGGTGTTTTTAGCTGTCACCTGTCTGCCAGGCTTGTTTGAGTGCTGTGTTGAGGTTAGCCCCTGAAGGAAGTGGGTTTAGGGTGATGTTGCACGCCCCCACCTGGAGAGGCTGTACCACTGTCCTCCCTGGAATGCCAAGGGTCTCTGATTGTCTGTGTCATGTCCTAGGGTTGGTTTCCACTCACACCATCACCTTTGAAGTGGCACCCTCTGCATGCCTGACTGAACACAGGATGATGTACCCATGCGTTGCTAACACAGTGAGTCTGTGGCAGACTGTCGGAGCTCACACTCTCAGTTGTCCCCAGGAGTGAGCATGGGTGGCTTCCTGTGCTTGGGGTCCATGGCTTCTCTCCCATCCTTGTATGGGCCTGGTGGGGACTTGGAGCTTGGCAGGTAGGGCCAGGGTCAAGGCAGCTTGTGTGGCCACCTCAGCAGTCAAGGGTGCCATTTTAAAAAAATATTTTATTTTTATTTTATGTAGATGAGCGTATTTCGCCTGCATGCGTGTAAGTGCACTCCCTGTCATGCAGTGCCCTTGAAGGTCAGAAGAGTGGGTCACATCCCATGGTACTGGAGTTGGTGCTGAGAATTGAACCCCAGTCTTCTGCAGGAGCAGTCAGTGCTCTTAACTGCTGAGTTGTCTCTCCAGCAGCAGGGCACCATTTTTATCTGGTGGCTCTAGGTGACTTTGCTTTCAGAGCCTCAGTTGCTCATCTGCTGAGGCTCTTAAGTAAACCAAGCTGGGGCGCACGCCTTTAATCCTAGCACTTGGGAGGTAGAGGCAGGTGGATCTCTGTGAGTTCAAAGCCAGCCTGGTCTACAGAGCGAGTTCCAGGACAGCTGGGGCTACAGGGAGACCCTGTTTCAAAAAGATAATAAATAAATAAATAAATAAATAAATAACCAACCAAAAGGCCAAATGGGGGTCACCAAGAGCCGAAGGGCGCAGCAGGACTCAGCTGCGATGCTTGGCCCTAGTCCTGTGGAGTGTGTGTACCCTGTACGTGCCATTCATTAGCAGACATTGAGTTTGCATTTTTTTTAATTTTATTTATTTCTGTATGTGTATGAATGTACTGCCTGCATGCAAGTCTGTGCACCTGTGTCATGCAATGCCGCGGAGGTCAGAAGAGGGTG
Organism: Rhizomys pruinosus; assembly: GCA_009823505.1. Classification (NCBI taxonomy): domain Eukaryota; kingdom Metazoa; phylum Chordata; class Mammalia; order Rodentia; family Spalacidae; genus Rhizomys; species Rhizomys pruinosus. Next base: position 584,252 of record VZQC01007541.1, on the reverse strand, counting down.
TCAGATTCCCCTGGAACTGGAGTTCTCCTGGAATTGGAGTTTCAGATGGTTCTCAGCCGCCATGTGGGTGCTGGGGATTGAACCTGAGTCCTCTGTAAGAGCGGTCGCGCTCTTAACCATTAGGCCATCTCTCCAGCCCCTGCATTTTTTAATTACATTTATTCAGCCAGTGTGGTTGTTCATGCCTTTAATCCCAGCAGAGGCAAGCCAGCTTCTGTGACATTGAAGCCAGCTTGGTCTATATACTGAGTTTCAGTCCAGCCTGGGCTATAGGAAGAGACCTTGTCTCAAAAAACAGTTAAAAAAAAAAAAAAACCAAACCATTTTTAGCTTGGCGTGGTGGCACATGCCTTTAATCCCAGCACTCAGGAGGCAGAGGCAGGCTGATCTCTGTGAGTTCAAGGCCAGCCTGGTCTACAGAGCGAGTTCCAGGACAACTGGGACTAAAGGGAGAGCCTGTCAGAAAAAAAACAAAAAAAAATTATTACATTTACTGTGTGAGTGTGTGTGTGTGTGTGTGTGTGTGTGTGTGTGTGTGTTGGGAGGTGCATGTGTGGAGCTCAAAGGAGTCAGTTCTCTCTTTCTACCACATGGGATCAAACTCAGTTCTCAGTCTTCAAGGCAAGTGCCTTTGAGTTATCACTTCTGTTGGACAGTGGTTGGTTTTTTGTTGGTTTGTTCTGAGACAGGGTCTCATGTAGCTCAGGCAGGCCTGGCTCAGTGTAGCCAAGGGTGACTGCTGCATTTCTCATGCCTGTCTCTGTCTCCTGAGTGCTGGATCAGTAGGCCTGGTTCGTTCATGTGGAGCTAGGGATGGAACCCAGGGCCTCACACGTGCTAAGCCAGCCGCTGAGCCACAGCCCCGAGTTCAGCCAGCATTTATTAAAACCCCTGTTGTGTGCCAGCCACCAATGGGGATATGACACTTAAAGAGTGAATAGCATCCCTGTACTTGGCCAAGGGGATATGACACTAAATAGTAGATAGCTTCCCTGTACTAGCCACCAATCGGGATATGACACTAAGTACGAGATAGCTTCCTGTACTGGCCACCAATCGGGATATGACACTAAATAGTAGATAGCTTCCCTGTACTGGCCACCAATCGGGATATGACACTAAGTAGGAGATAGCTTCCTATACTGGCCACCAATCCGGATATGACACTAAATAGGAGATAGCTTCCTGTACTGGCCACCAATCGGGATATGACACTAAATAGGAGATAGCTTCCTGTACTAGCCACTAATCGGGATATGACACTAAATAGGAGATAGCTTCCTGTACTAGCCACCAATCGGGATATGACACTAAGTAGGAGATAGCTTCCCTGTACTAGCCACCAATCGGGATATGACACTAAATAGGAGATAGCTTCCTGTACTGGCTACCAATCGGGATATGACACTAAATAGGAGATAGCTTCCTGTACTGGGCCAAGGGGCTGTTGAAGGACTGAGAGCCAGGAAGTACATGTGAGTGCTGGAGAGGGGAAAAGATCCTGTCAGGAGGAGACAGAGCCCATGTCCATCCGAGGGTGGAGGTCCTGTAGGGAGGAGACAGAGCCCATGTCCATCCGAGGGTGGAGGTCCTGTAGGGAGGAGACAGAGCCCATGTCCATCCAAGGGTGGAGGTCCCACAGGGAGGAGACAGAGCCCATGTCCATCTGAGGGTGGAAGTGCTATGTGCATGACAGGCAGCTCAGCTTCCAGAGAGGAAGGATCAGTGTTGTGGGGAAGGGTCAGCCTGTGGGTAGGGATCAGCCTGTGGGTAGGGATCAGCCTGTGGGGAAGGGTCAGCCTGTGGGGAAGGGTCAGCCTGTGGGGAGGGATCAGCCTGTGGGTAGGGATCAGCCTGTGGGGAAGGGTAGGTTCCAGATTTTCCTGGTAGGCTGGAGGCTGCCTGTCTTTCCATCTCTCCTAGATCAGTTGGGCCAGCAGGGCCATGACATGCCCAGAGCTGGGAATCCACATGTAGCTGCCTAGCACAGACAGGCTGCCCAGAGCTGGCCATCACTGCCTCGTCCCTGGTACCTGCAGTACCGTTGCCCCTGGCCTCACCCTGTTTTATGCAGCACCTGGCCCAGCATCTGACAGGTTCTTCTGCCAAGGTTACTGTACCGGCACAGGGCAGGGCACTGGATGCATCTGCTAGCCATTCCTGAAACATTAAAGGGCCCAGAAGGGTGCAGTGGAGATGACATGGATCCACAGCTCCAGCAGTTTCCACCACCTTGGAAAACACTGATTGGTCACACATGAAGAGTTTAACATCCACCTATCCTAAAGTTATCAATGAGCTATAAGAAACTGCAGTGCACATTTCCTTGGAGACCAAAACAAATGCTTTATTATTTTTTGAGGCCGAGTCTCTTGGAGCATAGGTGTCACAGCGGTCCTCTTGCCTCAGCTTTCTGAGTCCTGGGATTTCACACATGTATCACTACCGCCAAGTCTCTCCTTTTTTTTTTCTGCTTTATTTGTATTTCATGTGTATGTGTATATTGTCTGCATGTATGCAAGTGCACCTGTTTCATGCAGTCCCCATTAAAGACAGAAGAGGGCATCATATACCCTAGAACTGGAGTTATGGACAGTTGTTGGCTGCCATGTGGGTGATAGGATTTGAATCCCAGCCTTCTGTAAGAACAGCCAGTGCTCTTAGCTTTGAGCCATTTCTCCAGCCCCTCTGTCACTTTCTGAGGTGGGCTCTCTCATTAGCCCAGGCTGGCCCAGAGCTCACTGTGTAGCTGAAGATGATCTCAAAGTCCCGATCCTCTGGCCTGCACCTCCTGAGAGCTGGGATCTCAGGGCAAAGCCACCATGCCCATGAGACAGAAGACATGGGTAGACAGTGCCCCGCAGGGCCATGGCCGTGGCTCGGCAGGCAGAGTGCTTGGGTAGACAGTACCCCGCAGGGCTGTGGCCGTGGCTCGGCAGGCAGAGTGCTTGGCTAGACATGGGTAGACAGTACCCCACAGGGCCGTGGCCGTGGCTCGGCAGGCAGAGTGCTTGGGTAGACAGTGCCCCGCAGGGCTGTGGCCGTGGCTCGGCAGACAGAGTGCTTGGCTAGACATGGGTAGACAGTACCCCACAGGGCCGTGGCCGTGGCCGTGGCTCAGCAGGCAGAGTGCTTGGCTAGACATGGGTAGACAGTACCCCGCAGAGCTGTGGCTGTGGCTCGGCAGGCAGAGTGCTTGGCTAGACATGGGTAGACAGTACCCCGCAGGGCTGTGGCTGTGGCTCGGCAGGCAGAGTGCTTGGCTAGCTTGCATAAAGCCCTGGGTGCAATCCCCAAACCAGATATGGCTCACACCAGCACTTAGTGGAGGCAGGAGGCTCAGAAGTTCAGGGTCATCCTTAGCTACATAGAGGCTTCAAGGCCAGCCTGGTCTACATGAAACACTACCTCAAGATAAAACCAATCAACCAACAAACCCAGAAACAAAGTCCCTTAAATACTGACTTGGCTTTCTTCACATGCTGTGGAGCCTGACCTGCTTTCGGGAAGACCAGTGGCCGGGTAGACTTAAGGTAGTCTTTGGTGGCACAGTTATGTCACTAATGACTCTCTTGTACATCCTTGTTAACCTACCCAGGCAGTCACCTGCTCTTTGAATGTAGGGGTCTCTGCCAACATGGTGATATTGGGCCCCAAGGACAAAGGGACACCTTGAGGGCCCTCGAGGTGTTCCTGTTCCAACCGGAGCTCTCTGTTGATTGGTGGACAGATAAGTGGGAAATGTGAACCCAGGGCCCCCATCTGAGTGGCGGGCCCCCATCCAGCAGGTATCTTTCTTTTTTTAATGATTTTTTAAATTTTTATTTATTTTTTATGTGTATGAATGTACTGTCTGCACGTAGGTCTGTGCATCCATGTTGTACAATGCCACAGAGGTCAGAAGAGGGTCTCGGATTCTCCAGGAGCTGGAGTTCTCCTGGAATTGGAGTTACAGACGGCTCTCGGCCGCCATGTGGGTGCTGGGGATCGAACCCAGGTCCTCTGCAAGAGCAGTTGGCGCTCTTAACCTCTAGGCCATCTCTCCAGCCCTGCAGTCGGTGCTCTTAACCGCTAGGCCATCTCTCCAGCCCCAGCAGGTGTCTTTCTATCACTCTCCAGTGTGTGTGTGTCCTTGTGTCTGTGTCTGTCTATGTCTGTGTCTGTCTCCAGTGGTTGATATTGGGATGTCTTCTGTCACTGTCTACTGTTTTTTTTTTGTTTGCTTTTTGTTTTTTTGAGTCCGAGCCTCCCTGGAGCCTCAGATGGCCTGGAACTCTCTGTATGTAGCTCAGCCTGGGTTTGACCTCACAGAGATCCGCCTCCCTCTGCCTTATGAGTGCTGGGACTAAAGGTGTGGGCTACCATGCCTGGCTACAGTATATCTTTTGTGACAGGGTCTCATGGAGCTCACCAATTAGGGGATCCTCCTGCCTCCCTAGTGCTTCAATTGTATGTGAGCACCTCGTGGTAGGGTCTTTACAAGCGCTGGGCTCACATAACTGCATGCATGGAAGGATCTTTGAGGAGTCACTTCCACAGCCTCAGGAATGCTGTCTCTTGAGACAGAATAGTAAGAACTTCACAGCCCTGACTCTCCTTCCTCCAGGGCAGGTGCCATTGTGTTCACTTCACCATTGAGGAATCCGAGGCAGCAAAAGGTGACCCACCCTTCAGATTATCCAGGAAATTTCTGGAAGTAATCCAAGGCCTGGATTCCACCAGGGCCTTGGAGAGTCCAGAACTACAGCCACCAAGCCAGGCTGTATGCGTCCTCTCGTGCCTCACTCACGCAGCCCTCAGATGTGACCTTGGAACAGGTGGCCCTCTGGCGTGAGTGCCAAGGGTGAATTGCTCTGGGCCCTGCTGGATTCCTGGGTGGGGAGGGGCTGCCAAGAAGAAACCTGGAGGTAAGCAGCACCTGCCTGAGCTGCCATAGGCCAAGTGGGTACCAGGCTCCCCCCACTTCACCTCTGTTTCCGTCTCTCCTTCTGGCTGTTATACCTGCTGTGCCCAGCTCCGGGGGGGGGGGGGGNTGCTGTGGCTGTTGTGGGGCCTGTGGGGGACAGATGGGGAGGGAGGGAAGGAGGAGTCAGGTCAGCTGGGAGTCACAGTTGGCTCTGGGAGCACTCTAAGCAGAGGGCTCTGTGCCCACTGCCAGGAAGCTAGACTTGCAACCTTTGGGAGATACTGGGGCTAGAGAGATGCACATCAGTTAAGAGCACTGCCTATTCTTGTATAAGACTGGGGTTTGAATCCCAGCACCTGCACAGTAGTTAACAGCCATCTATATGCATGATACAGGTATATTTACATTGCATGCAGGCAATATACACATATACATAAAATAAAAATTGCACACCTTTTTTTTTTTTTAATTTTATTTATTTCTGTATGTGTATGAATGTACTGTCCGCATGCAGGTCTGTGCACCCGTGTCATGCAATGCTGCGGAGGTCAGAAGAGGGTCTTGGATTCCCCTGGAACTGGAGTTCTCCTGGAATTGGAGTTTCAGATGGTTCTCGGCTGCCATGTGGGGGCTGGGGATCGAACCCGGGTCCTCTGTAAGAGCGGTCGGCGCTCTTAACTGCTAGGCCATCTCTCCAGCCCAGCACACCTTTTTTTTTTAAGCCAATGTTTTATTGAAGCTCCGTGCATTTCATAGAAAATTACATTACAAATCATATCTAGACCCATGCCCCCCCCCCAACAGAGCTCATGCATTCTGCCAAACATGTTTTTCATCTTTTTCTCAGTCTCTCTCAGAATTCTCGATATAGAAGTTTACTGTTTCAAGGAGAAGTTCACCATTTCGGTCAGTTCTTTGATACACTCTTTTCTGTTGTTGTTGTTCCTTCCAATTTGCATCACTCCAAAATGTGCATATATGCATGCCACATATATCATAGGTTTTAGCATCTTCAGCTTATGATTTTTTTTTTCATTAGGCTGAAAGATGTCATGTTTGAAGGCTCCTCCTTGGCAAGCCCAAACCACCATCAGTTCTGCCCTTGTGTTCCACACTGGGGTTTTCCCTTCCCATGGTCACCAAATGAGGTCCAGTAAGCAACTTGTCCCTAACACACCTTAAAGGTGTGCCATTTAAAAACAAGCACTCAGGAGGCAGAGGTGACACATAATTTTTTTTTCTTTTTCTTTTTCTTTTTTTCTTTTTGGACCAGGGTCTGCCTTTAGTCCCAGCTGGCCTGGAACTTGCTACATAGACCAGGCTGGCCTGGAACTCACAAGTGCTGGGATTAAAGGCATGCACCACCATGCCTGGTGTGACACATACTTTTAATTCTAGCACTCTAGCACGTGGGAGATCTCTGTGAGTTTGAGGCTGACCTGGTCTACATAGTGAATTCCAGGCCAGCTGGGAAGACTAAAGAAAACAGAACAAATCCATATACACAAACACAAAAACAAACAAAAACCAGAACAGAGTAGGGGTCTCTGAGCTTAGCAGGCCTGAGAAGGCAGTGGGTGGGGCGCTTTAGGAGGTGACCCTACTCTCCTGCCCTGCCTGAGGCTGCTGCTTGTTTGAGCTCAGTTAGGAAAGGTGTGGGAGGGGGTGGCCACTTTTAGGCTCTGAAAACCTAGAAGGATCCATGAGTATAGGGTGATGAAGAAGGGGTTTCAGGCCTTCACCAATGCCAGCTGCCCGCTGCTCAGGTGACAGATGACACAGCTGACACATCTTCCTGTCCCCTTATTTGCTTTCTCTCCCCTGACGTCCTGGGGACTGAACCTCCATTTTTGGTGCTGGTGGTGTGGTGTTCCCACTTCCCTCCCTCCCCCACCCTGAAGCCAGGCTCTGTGTACACGGCTGGACTGCCTGGTGTCGCCTCATCATTTCTCCTCCCTGGAGCTCCCCTCACCCACTACAACTCTCCACCAGGCCCCATGGGAAGGAACCACTGCACTCAGTTAGTACTGCCATTCATCCTACAGGCAGAGGTTTGCCCTTCCCTTCCACGAGTAACCAATCTGATAATCAGAGAGGGGTGTATACGTGTCCTGGGCCACAGTCCACAGGTATAAAGCTGGTTTGAGAACCCAGGTCATGTGGCCCCAGAGTCCACATACTGAATTGCTTGGAAGCATTTGTGAGCAGGGCTGTCCAGCTGCTGGCAGCCTGGCTGAGTGCGGGTGCTCTGGTCTGTCATGGCATTGGCCTGCACCTCAGCCTGGGCTGGCAGGACTGGGAGGGGCCATGGGATCGGGAAGGAGAAGGAGGCGGCTGAAGCCACAGCTCCGAGCACTCCTGGGTGGGGAGGGTTTCCTGGCAGAGGGCAAACACCGACAAAGGGCAGGGCACAGGGGCGACTGGGTTGGTCCATGGTGAATGAGCATGAAGCGTCTGCCAGGAAGAGTTCTGGACCTCTATGTTTAGGAGTACCATGGGGGAGGGGTGTGGCTGGGGACATGGTCCCCTTGGCAGAGTGCTTGCTTGCCTGGGATGCATGAGGCCCTGGGGTCCGTCCTTAGCACTGGGGAGGTAGAGGCAGGAGGATCAGAAGTTCAAGATTGTTCTCTGCTAAGTAGGAGTTGAGGCTAGCCTGGGCTACCTGAGGCTCTGTGCCAAAAGGAAGGAAAGGGACTCATCCACAACAGTCCCAGGGAAGTCTTACTCGGCTGGCTAACTTAGAGGCTGTCCAGCCATGTTGGGTACAGTGCACTCAGTCCTGCAGCTTTGTGGAAGCACGGTCAGCTAAGTCCCGGGCTGCTGTCTCCCGTGACTGGCTATCTTCAAACACAGCTTTCTCTATGGGCTCTGCCTGTTTTGTTACCCTGCCCCCTGGCCACCACAGCCCCAAACCAGAGCTACTGTCTCTGTGGAGCTGCGCTTGTCTAGGCTATTTGAAACTCTGTATGTCCCTTGTCTGAAACAGACTGGTGATAAATCCTCGGGTGCCTGGCACCACAGATCTGCTCAGGATCTAGTCAGGCCAACACATACCAGTGGTTAAAGTCTGGTCCTGTAGGCTGGGGCTGTGTCTCAGAGGTCTGTCCCCTGCCTAGAATTCCCCCACTGAGGGGCTAGGAGTGTGGCTTGCTGGTAGAGTGATACAAGTTGTTTTTGCATGTGAGACTTCTTCATGGCTTCTGCATCTAGTAGGAACTGAGATACTAAGTCCTGGTAGTCAGGAGGCTCAGATGGATCCTAAGAGGTTTGGTACATGTTCTGCCTTTGCCTGTTGTGGCCTTGTGACTTCGAGCAGGGCCCAGCTCCAAGCAGTGCTCCATAACTATTTTTATTGACATACTTAATTGAACTAAATTAATTGAGTTTGGGATTTTTTTTTTTTTTTTTGGTCTTTTTGAGACAGGGTCTCCCTTTAGTCCCTGCTGGCCTGAAACTCTATGTATACCAGGCTGGCCTTGAACTCAGAGATCCACCTGCCTCTGCCTCCTGAGGGCTGGGATTAAAGGTATGTGCCACCATGCCCAGCTTAGAGTTTGGGATTTTTGTTTTTGTCTTTTTGGAAACAGGGTCTCCCTGTAGCCCCAGCTGTCCTGGAACTCACTCTGTAGACCAGGCTGGCCTTGAACTCACAAAGATCTGCCTGCCTCTGCCTCCCAAGTGCTAGGATTAAAGGCGTGCTCCACCACGCCCGGCTGAGTTATGGACAATTGTTACCCTCCATGTGGGCACTTGGAATCAAACCTGTGTCCTCCGTAAGAGCAGTCAGTGCACTTAACCACTGAGCCATCTCTCCACCTCTTTTTTTTTTTTTATTTTTACTTATTCTTGTATGTGTATAAATGTGCTGTCTGCATGTAGGTTTGTGCGCCCATGTTATGCAATGCTGCGGAGGTCAGAAGAGGGTGTCAGATTCCCCTGAAACTTCTCCAGCTCCTCTTTAAAATTTCTTTTAAAGCTAGGCATAGTGGCTCACACTGTGCTCCCAGCACTGGGGAGACTGAAGGAGGAGGATCAGGAGTTCAAGGCCATCAGGGTTAGCTCCTGCTACATGAGACTCTGTTTCCAAAAAAATAAGTTTTAAAACATGTTTTGGTCCTTTCTTTGAACTTTACCCTAGTAGGGGTGAACATCTCCTAGTAGGGGGCTGGAGAGATGGCTCAGTGGATAAGAGCACTAGCTGCTCTTGCAGAGGACCCAGGTTCAGTTCCCAGGACCCACATGGCAGCTAACAACCATATGTAACTCCAGTTCCAGGGGATCCAATGCCTCTAACCTCCACAGGTATTGCACAATACGGATGCACTTACATACATGCAGGCAATACATTCATACACATAAAATAAAAATAATAATAGGCGCTGGAGAGATGGCTCAGTGGTTAAGAGCATCGACTGCCCTTGCAGAGGACCCAGGTTTGATTCCCAGCACCAACATGCTGGCTAAGAACCGTCTTAGGCCAGGTGTGGTGATGCATGCCTTTAATCCCAGCACTTACTTGGAGGCAGAGCCAGGCATATCTCTGTGAGGTCAAGCCCAGCCTGGTCTACATAGTGAGCTCCAGGCCAGCTGGGACTAAAGTGAGACTCTTTCTCAGAAATAAATAAAT